>SNRZ01000105.1:0-256616 GCA_008729115.1 Dirofilaria repens
GTAAAAATTATCAATTCTTCTCCATTATTGAATGAATCTGGATTAACCTCTTTCACCGGTTCAACACTGTATTCATCAAAAGAGCGATGCTTTTCTGTCCAACCAGTACCAAAGAACCAATAAGTAAATGATGCTTGCTTTACCTAAAATTTTAAAATATCAGATAATAATTCCATATAATTTCTTCCGATTTCATGAACAACATGATCGTTTATTAAACTATTATCTGCATACCACAAAAATTAACTATTTGTTAAAAACTTTTTAATCCTCTTTCGTAAAAGTTTAGTCATAAATTTAATATTAAAAATCAAATTCGGAAACTAATTTTTCCTGCTCAGCGGTAGGTCCTGATTCTTTAAATATGCCAAAACTGCATAATCCTGGGTGTGCCAACAAAAAATCTTTCATAAATGATATTTTAGCAACAACCATAAAAACCATAAGCCACAGAGAAAGCAGAAAAGCCCAAATAATCGATTTGATTCGAATGAATGTTTCCACTTGAACCTAAAGTATATTACAGCAATGATTAAATCACATTACAATGAACTGAACCTAAAAATAATATACTATATTGATTGTATCAAAAAAAATTTTTGATAAATTATAAATTGATTAATGCTGATCCTTGAAGATCATTTACTATCAGATTTTTAATTAAAATATCGTATAGAAGACTGACAACTAAATGACAATTGTCAACTGAATTTTCTTCAACTACATCACTCTATTTTTAACTAATTGCAATTGGTGTATTGTATATATGTAAGAGCACATATATAAGCTCTGTCTATAAATAGTATGTTTGTATGACCACTTCAACAATTATTGTTTTAAAGCTAACGTAAATCATGTAAATTCTGTGCGATATCTGGATAAATTCCATATTTAATATTAATTTGCGTAAATAATAATCTGCATAGGTTAATTTAAAATTCATATTGTGGGGTAATTTTACTAGAAATATTTTCTGTCTTTCATCTTTCATCGATAAAAAAATGATACTATTTCCATTGGTTTAATGTATGCGGAAGAAAATGCTGAACTATATATTTTTCTTTTGAATCAAAAAGTGGTATTTCTTACTGATAATTTGCACTCGCGACAAGTATAAATAAGCACCTTTATTCAGCATAATTAAAGAATTTGTTCTGAGAATCGTGAAAAATGCTGGCAAAAAAAAGAAGAAAGCAGTTTAAGCTTACTGGTAAAACATTGTGAAGTTTGTAATCAAAATACTGAGATCGAGTAACTACACTTTTGTCTGATCCATAAAATGGAAGGCACCATCCATTAATTTTTTCATTAAACCAAAAAGAACCTCTAAAAAATAAACACAATCAAAATAGACATTAACAAACATGTAATACATCGCTTTGACTTTGATATATTATATAAATTCTCAAACCTTTTAGGTGCTCGGAATGAGCTTTTTGGTAACCGCTCTGGCATGATACTTCGTCTTATTTTACCTAAGCCATCAGTCAGCATATTTGCCATACCCAAAACTAATGTTCGATATGTGCCCGCGTTGAATGAATAACCCTAAAAAAGTCTTTAAATTTTTAATGAAATGCATTTACATTTACATACATATGAAAAATTATTCTACGAAGAGCAAAATTTCAAAATTTTTTGATTGCTCCTTGTCCCCTATAAAGCTTGTAACTTTCTTAACAAAAAGATCTTAATAAATATAAGGCAGTCATTTGAACTATAAGATACATATCTCAAAGTTCCATAAAACAACTTATCGTCAAAAGCTATATAGTAAAATGACCAGAATGCAAAGTAAGATAAAAACTCGAATTTTTCCAAATTATCATATTCATATTATTCAAAATTCATTCGAAAAAGAAGAAAAAGTAAAACGAAGGAACGAATCCAAACGATAAGATTATTAGTTTTTCATCTTTCGAAAGCAAATAACATAAATGATATAAGTAAATGCACGAAAATTTGTGACGTCATACCGCAGGTCCTGAATTTAATTGCGCGAATGTTTCCACATGATTCAGTTGACCATTGAATTTGTTTTTCAAAAAATTGACACCCAAGTCACAAGGAATACTATCCCAACCACATGCACCAACCACATATAAACCTTTTTTTTGAGCAATATCACTGTATTTCATTTGCATCGATTCCAAAAACTATAATAAAATTTAGTAAATTTAAATCGTATGAAAAAATATTTGCAACAAAATATAGATATAGAAATCATTACCGCAGGTTCTCCTGAAATGTCCACATAATTAGCACCATTTTCCATGGCAGCCTTTACAACTGCTTCTCCATACAATCGATACTGTAACGAGAGAGAATTAAATTTTATTTAAACAAAGCATAAAATGGAGAAAGCTGTAGCACATAAAAATATATAAAGTGACTGCACTGAAGTTTTTAGCATTGATTTCACAAAGTTTAGAACTGATATTGACAAATTCACGGAGATAAAAATTAATCAACATAAGCAACTTACAGGACCAACAACATTAATAATGACTTTTGCTTGTTTCGCCATTGCTGCTAGTGTAGATTCATCATAACTGTTGGCAATAATTATGGGGGTATTTTGTATATCTTTATCTAAAAATTCTTTTTCATTTCACGCATTAAAGATCTTCACAATTCACCACTTTTTCACAATATTAAAAAGTTTTCATTTTTTTTCCTCCTATTTTTACTTCTTCCTTTCTTCAATTTCATATTCAATCATATCTAATATGGCTATTTCTAATGCAACAAATAGCTACTTTAATATTTCGGTAAAAAAACGCAAAAATTTTGTAAAATGACTTACTCATTTCTTGACTCATATTTTCAAGCAATTTCTTTAATCGGGCTTCATTTCGCCTGCAATAGCCAAAGCTCACCACGTTCTCCTGGTTCTGTTGTTCAACCAACAATTTAAGAACATAGGCTCCCGTGAAACCACTGGCACCATATAACACAATATCATAGCGTAACATTCTTTCTATCTGTAAAAAAAAGAGACAAACTTTCTAAATGAGACATTGAGTTAAAAAAAACTGGAATGACTTTAACAGTCATAAAGCATTTTGTCATCGGTCTTATCAACTCTCTTCGTCTATCAATGAGCAAATTTTTCCTACACTTGAAAAGACTAAAGTTCAAGGTGATTGCCGTACATTAAACAAAGCGGCAAGTGAATAATTTGGAAGAAATTTATAGTTTTCCTGAATTAATTTGAATTTTCCACAACAAATAAGATGGTGATTTATTGTAAAACATAGCGTAAATTTATGTGAATATTATCAGTCTAAAAATGATATGCAGTTCTACATTTGTTGGACGGAGATAACAGGCCGAATTTAATGGTTCAACTGCATAAACTAGCTTCACATTCTTCCTACCTCCAAAAACAAACTTTAAAACTAAGTATCAATCTTACCATTCTGGATTATCGATTCAATACAATAAAGAACTGCTTTATTAATCAAATGAATCTCAATTCATAATATTCGATTAATGTCTTAACATTTGCTGGAAGACTGAAAAACAACCCTTTTTTCATCCGGAAACAACAGCACGACCAAAAAAAGTGTTGCGGCGGACGGCATCTATCGCTCTCTTTATTTTGCAGATGATATATCATAACTTGATAAGTATCCGTAGCATTTTCATATTACATAAGAAAAAAAAAAAAAAAAAAAACCTTGCTGTTCCGAAATTGTAAATGTTTTATTTCTACATAAAAAATCAATTATAAAAAATATAACGAACAATGAATACAAAAATAATAAACATTCCTTAACCAAGTCTACAACAACAGACCTTTTTTCAGTTGGAATTAACGAGACATAAAAACAAAAAATCGAATTTCTAGAAAATAACACAAAAAACGAACTTTAGAATTAAATGTACAATACGACAGAAGATTAATTCATAAATTCCAAGTTTAGCCATATATAATCCAACAGTTATTATAAATACATAAATGTATAATACACAGATACACTTAATATTGTTGTTCACCAAAAAGAATTTACAAACTGGATGTGGCCAATCGACATCAAAAGAGGCTAGCAAAAGTGAAAAATACCTAAAATTATATTAAATAAAATAGAAAATACTGAGGCAACAAGGAGGTCATTCAGGAGTCAAATAATAATGTCCAATTCAAACAAATACTTTGAGAATCAAAAAAAAATAACAGTGAGATTATTCTCTTCTATAGGAAATAATTAAGTGAATAAAAATTAGTAATGACAAGGCCGTAAGCAATCTTCCCCGTTCTATTACAACTTTACAATTATACACAGATGATACAGACAGGCTTAGACAATGTTGAGACTAATTCACACTGTTAGACATTAAATTCTTTCCTCTTTTTAATTTCTACTTCCACTAATATTTTTGTTTTCTTTTTCACAGAGAATAATAACTAAAGTCGAAAAATGAAAGAAAAACTTAAGTGAATGAGTTAGCAAAACACCCGTACCCGCATTTGGAGAACAAATGCAGATGAATATATGCTTTTCAGTCTCTCGGTCGAACCTTCAACTCAAAAGATGCAAACATTCTGAAAACTTATACAAAAGTACTAAAGGAGTTGATTTTCTAAAATATTAACCTAACTGGTAAATTAATGAAAGAATATCGATGACATAGAAATTGCAAGATATTTGACTAGAAAGCAATAATATCGGAACTACATGAATTATTGGTGCAGCAAGTTTATATATACATTAAGACACTCTAGCACTTGCTTCTCATGTGCAGGGTGATAACTTGAAGTATTCGGCGCATCAAATATATAAAACTCATCCTCAATTTATGGACTATCTACTGTCCTAGAGCTCATACATCCAAAAATGAGCATTGCTTCGTTCATAATCTTATTGAGCTAGTGAATCTTAACAATTTTTTATAGTCTAATGGGCAATGTGATATCAATTAATTCATTTTGCAGTTTTCTAATGGGCAATGTGATATCAATTAATTCATTTTGCAGTTTAAAGTTAATTCCCTCGGCTTTTAGTATATTTCTTTTATTATAAGCTAATCTAGCTTATTGCTTGTACGAGTAAGGAGAATCTTCATTACGTTAAAAACAGTTATGGTGAATCGTGATATATTGCTCAAGCATGATATGGAAAACGTGTACTATCACATTTTACATATCTCCTCAAAAAATTCGCTCGATGCTATTAACATGCAAAAGATTTAGGTTAAACATTGTGGTTATCCATAAATAAACTGAATTAATTTCTCTATATACTAGATAACTCAATATCAAATAAATATCAAAAAATTACTCAGTGAGATATCCATTGCGTATGTTTAACTATCCAACAACAAATCCCAGAAAACCTAGGAAAATTCATAAAACAATAAGCTTCTCTTTCGCCCTTCATAAAATGGAAGATGAAGAATAATTCATCTTATGTACCAAACCAAAATATGTTTGTATTCCAATCGACCAATAGTTATAATTCACAATACTACAAAAAGATGCCGATGATATCTCACCTCGCAAAATAGGATAGCACACGGAATAAAAATAAATCGGCATTGCACCGAACAATAATATGATAAGCAAAATAAAATCAATCAAGAATGAATGTGTAATAAAGCTGCACCGTAATATAACTCGTTTTCCCACTGCAAGAAAAAATCATGTGGAAATGTGAATTTGGATTTGATTAAAGTTTGCAAATAAAAATTCAGAAAGACAAATAAAGTTTGATCCTGAAATAAATATACAATGACTACTGTGAATAAGAACAACTTGAACCATAAGTCAACTTATACTGTTGACAAATATCCAGAATAGAGTATATGG
The DNA here is from genome assembly GCA_008729115.1 of Dirofilaria repens. NCBI lineage: Eukaryota > Metazoa > Nematoda > Chromadorea > Rhabditida > Onchocercidae > Dirofilaria > Dirofilaria repens. The sequence goes on from SNRZ01000105.1 coordinate 5,813, forward strand.
CAAGAAAATCATCAACCCAGATAACAGTGTGAGGAATAATTAGTAGAAATATACTTGATGTTTTCGTTAAATGCGTTTTTCCTGAAGGAATTACTATTACAATGAAAAAAAAAGAAAGAAAAAACCAAACATAATATTTAAAAAGAAACGAATTTAATGACAAGTGGAACAAAGCAATAAGCACATAACATCAGACACTGGATAAAATTTAATTTGCCCAAATCTTCATTTAAATAATAAGCCACGAAAACTTCAAGCCTATTGAATAATGATATATGTAATTTAAACAATTATCGTAACTGGTAATTCATCGCATTTTTCAACTTTCGATATGGGTATACAAAAAAAAACTTTAATACACTGGAACGCAAACAAGAGCAATGAAATATCAAACGAGGTCAAAAATTTATATCACATTGTTGTTCATAAATGACATTAGACAAAATAAGTACGACAGTTAGGAAAAATGTATCCAGCATATAAAACTTGCAAAACCAATTCAATTATACGACTTTTTTCAGCTAAGCAGATGCACTTTTTTAAACCAATTTATATAGATAAATTTTTAAGATGTTCTCCCATATTCATTTCTATATTTTCCACAAAGGAAATGATGGAAATGAACAAAAACCATGCAACAAGATGTTACATAAACAAATACAAAATATAAAAATGAGATAGCGTTAGGCAAAGAAAAAATAAAAGAATAGGAAAAACTGATATAAGTCTGCAGTATGATGATTCCTCACATTAAATACGCACAAAATCTTCATCAATGCGAAAATGAAAGCAAGCACCTGGGGGACGGCAGCATAACCAGTTAGTTAGCTATTTGATCTCGTCTTTTTACCATAAAGACTTTTTTCTGCAGGCTTAATGGATAAATTCGAAAAATCAAAAATGAAAAAGCACAAATTCACAAGGGATATATCTATTAAGATAAAAAGATGAAAGAACAAAAAGAATGGAAAACAAAGGCATATTTAAAGTTATTTTTCAAACTAATGAAAAATGAAAACTTGATATTATTCCCTGAAATGCATCTACAGAAAATTCCTAAAAATTTTATAATATTACAGAAAAAAGAACAGCATAAAATAGATTTCAATCACAATAAAAAACGAAAATCGAAGCATCGGTATGCAGTAATCTATATTTCGTAATATGCATGCTTAAAAACTGCATGTAAAAAAACATTTTTCCAAGAGGAAAAAATTATTTCTTTTTAATCGTTAATAACTTATCCGATTCTTCGAACGAGATCTTTAAAATCTGCAAATCACTGTACAACAGTGGGCTGTAATAGCGGGGATTATACTAACGACACAAGTTTATAACAAATGAAGGTCACAAAAAAAAAAAAATGAATATTGGACGTATTTACTCCGATAGAACAATGGAATGAGCTCCTACGTTAAAAATTGAGACAATAAACTAAACGAAGAATATGTTTTAGAAAAAGAGCTTTAGAAATGAGAAAAACCAATATGACTATTTCAAAAATTGCACATCTGACAACACCGTGAATAATTCAGGCCTGAGAGACTAACTGATTGTTCAGATGATATGAGGGCAAATGAAACATATTCATTATTTCCGCTCTCGTGAGACTGCAGTTGGTAAGCGGATTATAATTCTCATCTTCCCAAGCACATAACATTCCCAAATAATCATCGACAAATGAATCTGCAGAACTCGAACTGATACAATAAATATTTTTTGTATTAAATAAGTCAGTGCTGCTTGCCAAAGTAAACAAATTATCACTACCACATTTTCGCGAACCCTGAAATTTATCCATTTTTAACAAGTTGCTATTCATCCTACAAAGCGAGACTCTGGGAAAAAAAATTTTTGCATTATAAAATTTTTAAGATTTTTAAGACTGAGGAAGAGATCTTCAATTGCTTTCCAATTGCTGCTATCATATAACAGTTCCAAAGTTATAGGAAACAAATTCTCCTTATTCAGAATTCAGATCGCAAAAAGTCTTCATCATATTATGGGAATCGACAGCAATGACGACCTCTAATGCAATAAGAAATGCTTATTTCTATGAGATTGACACAGCAATTAAATGTAGCTAAACTAAAATCCTTTGCTTTAACTTTCTTCTCTATCTTTTCCGGTTTCCTTCTCTCGTTCTCTAATCTTTTTAACTTCCTCATCACATTTTTTCCTCATGTTTACTATGGAAAACGATTTCATCAAAAATCATCGAGCTACAGCATTTAAATAAAAACAAAAAAAAACCGTTTAAAAATTTGAATGAGTGATTATAGCCTTTTGCGAAATTTTTGCTACAAATTATTGAAAATTTGTATATTTCAAATGCTTATTACAAACTGTAAATTAATAACTTCTCGTTACTAAAAAGTACTTCTTTAACATGTGAAATTTTAACAGAAAACAAAATTTGTTAAAAAATGAGAGAAGGGAACTTTTTTTATAAAGAACTTAATGACTTAATTCAATATAAGCTGATCACAAGACTACCTGCATCGTATCTTGACTTGTATTAACCAGGGTACCCCATGCCAATTATAACCTAGATACTGACTGCACGAATTAATGTCGTTGTTGGTATCACAACTGAAATTCGAAAGCGACTGTTTCCAATTTCTCTCTTCAAATTCATTTGTTTCCAGCATATCTACGTCATTACCGACTGCTTCATTTCTCTTTCTATTAGACCGCCCAAACAAAAACGCCACATGCATCAAGATCTCGCTAAACTAAGGAACTTTCAGTGACGAATTCACACATACACATGGCTTTTTATTTCAGTTCAAACTGTAATATTGATTCTCAAACAATATGAAACAATTATTCAAATACTGACATGATACAGTGCAAATCGATCCTCATAAAATGATTGTAAAAATTATTTCTCCCCGAGGATTTCCTTCAAATTTTGATTACTTCAGAAACTATATAAATAAATTGCATAGAGACGAACTTGCAGATTTCATCGTATTGTAGATAAGGAGTGACTTGCGCAGCGATACTGCAACATTTGATGCATTCATAGTTTGAATTTTAGACATCGAAAGATCGAGGATTGTCCGCCGACGTTCGTTCAAATTAGCTTCATTCATAACTGAACTAAAACAGGAAAACAATTAGGTGACTCGATAGTACATTGAACAGTTTGATAAAAAAACTTAAATGAGAAAACTTGAAAATAAGATTTTTTTGCTTCATCGAAATTCATAAATTGAAAGAAACGCTAAGAAAATCAAAACTGGACAAAACTGAAAACAACAACAAAAAAAGAAAAATAACCTTGCATAAAAACTAGAGGATTCATCAGAATGAATGAACAAGTTATCCGAACTGCCATCCTCTTCCGAGTTCATTACCAAACAGGATCATTCGCACTACAAACAAAAAAAAGCATGTGTGAATCTTATCAAAGTTCCTAATTCAATATTTCATCCTTTTGCCAACAACTAAAAAGGCATAATAATGTTTCTTTTAAAAAAAAACTCGAAAAAGACGAACCACGTCTGCTCCAGTTTGATAGGTAGTTGTCGACAGCTTATAGAAGAAGTGTTGTTATTGGACGAAAGGATAGAACCGACAGAAGCACTGCTATTCAGTAAGGATGCCGAAGCAGATGATACATCATCCACCAAGTCATACTCCCGATCATCAAGCTTCCGTCCATCTGCAGACGATGAATAGTTGGACTGTGAAAGTGCAACTAATAGAATCATTTTTTTTAGCGCGTTTAAAACAGCACAAAGTCGTCTACACAAAATCTGCAAATTATTTGATGATAGAACGGCGATGCATTAAAACTGAACTTCCGCAATGACCCACATCCAAGTAAGGGTAACAACTAAAATTTACATAACAAAAATTAATTCAAAACTCTTATCTAAAAAGAAAATACACCAAAACTAGTAATTACAGGACAACAGCATTAAAACTGACATAATTTGTTTTTTTTTTGCTTTGATCTTTTCCTATCGATCATCATTACAGAGTGTTCATCAGAGGACATTTAGGGCTTAAGAAATGACAAAAGGTCCTCAAATCAATTTATTCGGGACATAATAATGATTGCTTATGATATATTCCTGGCATCACGATGTCTTATCTCATAAACTCTCCACAACATATATGAAAAAGAGAAAAGAATGTAAGAAAGGAAACTGGTGATAAAAGAACAGAACAAGGAAGGAAATGCATGACTGGTGATAAGAGAAGATGAAGAGCTGTTGATAAAGCGAGAGCAGAAATTCAATAATGTATTGTGGGTGTGCATATCTATCCATTGACGAATTAACCCATAATTTTGAGAATTTGATCAAAACGCGTCATGCTGTGAGTCGAATCACCCTACCATGCACAGTGACTTATTATTCATCTGACTCTATGATGAAGTGAAATGAACGTATGTATTTCAACCAACCACAGCATCTTATCATGTAGCGAACAACTGAATATCATCCGTAAAAACTAACATAGATCGTCAGCTGCTGCATGCTGGCATAGAACTCCGTCTTATCGATTGTTAATATAATGTAAAGAGTAACGAGGAAAGTAACGAGAAAGATTCTGGAATTCAACACGATGACACTCATAACCAATTCAAATTAAAACTTAATCCGTCCTCTTGAAATCTAGCAAATCTCTATGATGATACTCACTCAAAATTATCAAAACGTATCATTTGTTTGATAAAGACTTGGAGTCTTACGTCTTGCCATCTCTGGAAATTTATAAAGACATTCAACTGATACAAAGGCTTCTCTTCACCACATCAGTTGGCTATTTCAACATTGACAGATCAGACTGAAGGTCGCCATAAATAGAAATGATGTTTTTCGAATGAAGATGCACAATATGATCTTTAGAACACAAAACATCTTCATTTAAGTCTGACGAAACACCTGCTCGAAACTTGAAGATAATCTTCGAAATCATACACATCCTTTATTTTATTTTATTACTTACTAGTTGCTTCCGTCACTATCATAAAACTAACAACAAATTCCTCAAAAAAAAAAAAATAGCATCATAAAAACAGAGCGACAGTCATAAATACAAAATAAATAATTTTCAATTTACATTTAAAAGAAACAGTCCATATGTACTTCACTGCAGATAAACAAACAATTTTAAGCATATCGAATCTAAAAATCCTAAGGCATTTCATATTGAATGAAGTCTTATGTCTCTTCACTGTCGCAATTTATACTTTTTGGTTAAGTAAACATTTTAAATACCACTCACTAATTTTTTAACTGACTGATAATCAAATAGCATGCATAAAAGTGAACATAAGCTTTTCACACCGTTCCTCCTCGCGACGATATGAGTCTTATCTGTAAGAGTAGTCTCAATCAATCTAGGAGATCGCCTTTCCGTCTAGATGTCGTAATCATGGTGCAGCAACTTATGATATCCCCAATTCCTTAATTATCTTAAAAAGATAAACATTGAAAAACAATCCTTAGTTATAAATTGTTTTTTATTTCCCCTTCCAAAGATAAAATTTATATGTTTTCCTGCAGGACAAGAATGCTTAAAAATGCGCAACTATGAGACGGCATATGCATACTAATTCCGGAACATAGTTCTGATGATACTAATATTAATGATGATTCCTTGCCACCTCATTAGAAAGTATTCTTAATTAATATCCATACTCGTGTAACAATACCGCGCGACCAACCTCTTCCTCTGTGCAACTTGACTATCCCTAGCTCAGAAAACCAGCAGCTTGCCTATGTTCTCTTGTCTCTTCCATATATGTGAAAAAAGGAATTCATCATTGGCTTGACGATAATATGCAAAGAGAGACGAAAGAGTTGAATTTTTGAAAATGACGAAAACGAGAAAGAGGTTTCTTGGACATTATTCGCACGATCGCTCGTTTACTCTCTAATGACAGGTCTTCTAGTCTATATTTTTCATCTCTTTAGTACTCTGTTTCTTATATACTATTATAATTTCCCCTGTCGTTCTCTTCAGCTTAACAATTTTGAATTTATTCCTTATACGACTATAATGTTCTGGTAATTAGATATTATATATAATCTTTCTTGATTTTGATCTTCCTCTCTTCGTCTTTCAAAGGAAAGCAATGAAGTAACTCCGAAGTGAGAATAATTCTGAATTTTACATATGTTGCTTTCATTGTTTATCAACATTCTTGCTATTTATACAAGGAAGGTCTGCTTCTCTGAGATTCTCATCATTTAGTGAGCATATTCTGTAGTATACGATTTTTGATATGAGATTCTGAAATATTTAAATCATAAGCCGTGAAAAATGTTACACCATCCAGTAATGCCTTTTCAGAACTCAAAATGACAGCTAAAGTTCTTAATCTTACAATCACCTCCAATTCGCGACAATATCCGTATGAGAAGCGATATCCCGCTTCGATGACCCTTTATGAACTGAAAGTTCGTTTTGTTTTTTTTCCTATTTTTCAAAAATCATTTTATCATAGCTTGAATCCATCACGAAGACGATTTTAATATGATGGAAACCGTTTTGTTGTTTACATTATACTTCCTTTTCTTAGATCAGCGTCATAGTGTGCAGACATTCCATAAAAACATCCCAGTTCCATTTTAAGAAATTTGCAGATATCTATCAATTCTTTTTTTTTCAGGAAAGGTTACAGTTAGTTGTTGGTAATTCGACAGAGTGCATGCGAACAGAATTGTATGAAAGGATGGAAAATTCTTGTCATCACTGACTGATAATCAAGCTACTCTTGAAAAGTTAGGAGTAACGATGGTATGCAACATCATACTGCAGTTTTTGAGTATAAAGGAAGAAAATTTTTCTTTCTTAATACTGTTTATCAGGAAAAGTGTAAAGATTTTAGAAATTTCTTTTTCGTTTCTTCATGACATGTTATTTTTGGGATGAAAATTCATGTTTCGGATATTTCTTTTGGCAGTCCTATCAGTTACGAAAATGTTTCGGCAGTTGAAAAATACACGATATCTGACGAAAAGTACGATGAGCGTGAAGGTAATTAATTTTGCGTTTTTGAAATATTTGTATAGTTTGCACTAAAATCACCGTCATCATCTCTGTTCAGATTCAGTTCGTTCATGGAAGCGACGTGAAGGCTTAAAAATAAAATATGATGCACTTATTGCAATCGAAAACGAAGCGAAGCAGTTCAAGTTTGCTTACATTGTATTCGTTTTGGAATATATTAGAAGGAATCTTTCTTATTATAATATCATAGCGATTTTCCTTTGGATAAATTAAATGAAATAGTTTCAGTGTAAATAAAGTTACATAAATCTTCCCAGTGTAAGTTTCATATTCTTATGTGATTTTTAGGTAGTTAAACATTCATCATCAAAAGAAAGGTCGTTTAAATGTAGAATAATTCCAGGTAACGATTTCAGTAAGTTATTGGTGGAACGAAAAGTGTATCTGAACTTTGTAAATTAAAAAAGGAAAACAAGCAACAGCGTTAATAATAAATGTTCAAGATTGGTGATCGCTGTATGGTAAATGTGTCGAACAAGCACAGGAAAAGAGGTATTATATCCTACATAGGACCAACCAAATTTAAAGATGGTTGTTGGATTGGTATCACATATGATGGGCCGTTTGGTAAGCATGACGGGAGTGTTAATATGAACGGTTAGAATTTGTTCTTCTTTAGTGTACAAATTTGTTTCTGACAGTGAAATGATATATTTCATTTGTTTCATCTATTGATTTAATCAATAATGAATTATTATTCCATTTTCAAAACTATTTACGGTGTTTTATTTCACTTTCCAAGGTTTATGTTATATAATAGAATCAAAATTTCTAAAATGCCGCGTTCTCGAAGTTATAAATTTGGTTTCCAAAAAAAGTTATTTTTCGAAATCTCCTTAGACAGCACATGGCATTGATTTCCTAAATGGAATTTCTCGTAATTAAGTTATAAGTATGCAGGTATTTCACTTGCGAAAATAACCACAGTATTTGTGAGACCTCGAGAAGTAAAGAAATGTGAGCAGGACGAAGAAATGGAGGAAATATGAAAGTTATTCGGATCTTTGGTTTCAGTTCAATTGTTCTTGTAAGTGATTAATAAAAAATTAAGATTGTCGATATGATTATCTGTATGAGTTTTTTTTTGGAAATCTATATGAGTTTTTTGGAAGAATTTCTTCTCAAGTGGTTAGTTTTTATCAAAACTTCTTTAGTATCTTCTTTAAGGCCGCCCAAAGAATGCTCTCGAGAAATGAATGCATTTCTATCTCAGAAATTAATGGATTCGATTTGATTTAATGTCACTTATTGTTTTCTGACTAACATTTTACGGATTTATTATTTTAACTGTTGGCTCGTTTGCTTTCTTATGTTCTTCCAGTTATTTAAAAAGCTTATAATGAAATTCCTTTAAAAGCATATGATATTTTTATTCAAATCCGAATCGTTTGCATATGACATTAAACGAATGGTAATGATAGAAGTAATGGAAATGCTTGTGCTAAATTCAAACGAAAAAGGAATCTTATATATATATACATATAAGGTTCCCTTTTCCCTCATGAATTGTATATGATACATAGAACAGAACAGGTATTCTGATAGAACAGATATTCTTTGATTATGGATCAACAAAGTCCCTTTCCAGCAAACGAAATGAGATTTTTTAATCAGCAAATAGCTGCGGATCTGACTCACTGTATGCATTTTTGCAGGGAATATTTAAGAAATAGCATTTAGAATAATTTGACAAATAAATATTTATACAAACAGCAATTATAAAACCTAAATACTCTGCAGAAAGGAAAGAAACCAAAAAGATGTGCTGCTTCAAATGACTGCTTTCAAAAAAGATAACTTAGCCTTAATCCAAATAGGACATTGCAAGAATGGGCTTAACTTCTACATGTGAAAAGCATTACAAATTGAATTAAATGTACATAAATTAGGAGCCAGTTCAATGTTTTGAAATTTCTGTAGCGGCTAGCATTTTTCAAAATAAAGTTTTCATTTTATTTTATTTTTTTTTCTTGGAATTTCAAAAAAAATAATACCAAATAATGTTAAATTTTACAGACTCGAAAAACAAGCAAGATAGTAACAATATATAAACTAGGGATTGTACAGATGTAGCCCACCACCAAACATAAATATCTTTCCATTTTTTTAAAGTAACGAAGAATTTTGAAATGTATGAAAATAATTTACAAAGTATCTTCCATAAATCAGTAGAGCAAAGAGCTGTGTATTAATGATTTTCCAACTAAGCGTTTTTTGACATTATGTTTGAAAAAAAATATATCAAAGCTTATTATCATATTAAAGCTTCCAAAATCTTTCTAAATAATTCTTCAGAAGTTGATATCAAGTACCTAGCGCGTTAAAGACGGTCCAAGATAGATCAACTAATTGATCCAATAATGCTATAGAAATATGTTATAAATGTCAGATTGTGGATGAAAAAAAACTTGTTATTGATTCCGTCCAACTTGACTTTCTTTGTTAGTAAGCGGCACGTAAATTACATCCATCAGATCGTTCACCGTAACTTTACCCTTACCATCTTTATCAATTTGTAAAAAGCGCTGATCAGCATGTGCTGCACCAATTGGTATCAACACTCGTCCTCCAGGAGCTAGTTGATTCAATAACTAAATACCAGCGAAATCAATATCTGTTAAATAAGACTTACATAGAGCACACCGATAGATTATACCGACAAAGTGAATCGATGAGTCATTTTTGTCAAAATGATATGAATTAAGAAGAAACATAAAAAGAAAAAAATAACGAAAAAAAAAAAAAAAACAAGCAACATCAGCAATGAAAGTGAAGCCAATGATCCAATATTGTCTTCGACGAATAGGCAATTACCGAATCATACGAAAGTTCACATAAGAATGTATGTAAAAATACCTCGTCGGGAACATTTGATGCTGCAGCTCCGACATGAATTGCGTTATATGGGACATACTGTGGGAAGCCTTTACGACCATCACCTTCGACAATTAGCAGTCTTCCTTCCAGCAAACCTGCATGATTTTTTTTGATGTTACTGATTGATAAATCTACTAGCTGTCTGATGTGTTCTACTCCAATAACTTTACCACTTGCACTAACCTAGAAAAAAATCACTAATTTAATTTATATGACATTCATTCTATTTGATTTACTTTCAGAGCCGAATCGTACAAGCAATGGCAACAATACAACAACAATAATAATATAAATACTGAAGACATAGAATTCTCAATTGAGAACAAAAATAATTGTACCAGAGCATCTGAAAAGCATAAGCATAAACTGCTGATATTTTAGACTATTCAAATTATTAATGCATTTTATTAATAGAAGTGATGTTAACGATTTGCATAGAAAAAGTTTTGTAAATTAAAAATAAAAATGATAAACAACTAAGAAATAATATTTATAAATTTCTCAATCTATGTCGTATTTTTCTAATAATAAGAAATTTTATTTTATGTATATAATTAACATCATTACCATATATGCCATGCATGTTGTTAGATAACCGGAACCGGAATCGATATCAAGTGCTTTATCACCTTCCGTCAAATGATCTTTAAGCCGCTCAAGCGCAGCAGCGTGCTGCAACACATTATATTAATATTGTAACGGAAATGATCCCAGTAAGCAGCATGCATCCCATGAATTAATATGTCAGAAAAAAATAAACAAATCACGACGAGACTAAATTGTCTGAAGACTAATTTGATTTATATCATTTGTTGCTAGAGTTTTTTCCAGTAAACATCTATCAGCTGTGTTCCGCGACAATCTTGAAGATAAATTAAGAACTGTTTCTTTACAATGCAGTAAATGTTATCAAAAATTTTCAGCATAAACAGCAGAAGTTGACAACCATTCAATTTCAAGTCTTTTTTTTTAGAATTTCATTTTCTGAAAAAACTAACTACGTAAATTTTCTACCAGTGAAGCATTTGATTCACCGTGCGAACGCCATGCCATATTTTTCTTCAAAAAATAGATACCAAACAATGCTGCTTAAACCGCGTTTCTCATAAATTCGTTTCACGACAAACTATAAAAAAACTTCCTCATGAATTCATGGTCTCTTTCATTCCTCGATTCTTAACAATTCTCTGACACGTGCTAAACCAAATATAGTCGATGCATTTTCAAACTATTCACTTCAATTCATTTCCTAATTGAAAAATATCTCAAAATAATTTGATATCTCAATTCTAAATATATTGCTCATAAATCATAATTTCAAACATACCGTTACTCACAAATAAAGCTCTGCACTAACAATTGTTCATCGGAAAAGAAAAAAGTTTAAGATCTTTATTTTTGACATTCATTAAAGTCTATGAAATGCGGCGAATTCCGAAGAATTGTAATAAGGACATTTAAAATGAAATATGAACCTGAATTATAATATTAAAAAAAGAAAAACTGAAACGTGGAATCCATTTATATCTGATAGAAATTAAACATTGATTTTGTAAGTTTACCGATTTTTAATTACAGTTAGTATACAAATAAACTGGCTAATTACAATGATATTGCGTAAACAAGTATAAGTAATGCATTAAGAATTAAGAATGTTAATATCAATACATCAAAAAGTTACTGAGTACTAAGCAGTATATCAGTAAGTAATAATTTCGATTCATCAAGGGCTGCGATCAGTTGAATGTAAAATAAGCGGAACGAGATGAGAAAAAAAAATGAATGATTTGTAGGATTTTAAGATTACAATACATGCAATTTATTGTACCGCATACAATTCTCTGTTGAGCTGTTAATAAGTTTTATCAAATAATTACAATCAAATTAACCCTCCACTTAAAGAAGCACAATTTATATGAGAAATTACTAGAATTTCAAACGACCAAGCTGATACTTCCTATCTGTAAGCGGAACAAACAAAACACCAAATAATTCTTCAATTTTATATTGCCAAAATCTTTATCAATTTGAACAAAATTCTGATCACTGAAAACTTCACCTATTGGAATGACCATTCGACCACCTGGAGCAAGTTGATCCACCAGCTGAAATTTCTCAAACCCAGAATTCTTATTGACTGATTTAAACATAGCGACTGCAAGTAAACACAATTTTGTGCTGACTGCTCACAAAAAAAGAGATAATTCATTATATTTAATCTAACTGATGGTAAAAATAACTGGAAATGCCTACCCTACACCTGATGGTAGAAAATAACTAGACTGAAATGCTTACTCTAACCAACACAAAGTAATGATGTTCTCAATTCGCTTGGACTTCTAGTTTATATATTTCATTTGTTTTAATACAAGTGTAAGAAAAAATGAATATTCAATTCGAGTGATTAAATAAAAAAGAATATCGAGTAATACTCACTCCAATAATGACGTAACTTATGGGAAAAGCAGTCGATGTTTATTATTATATAAAGATCTACAATTAACATACTGATCAGGAAATTCCTGTGCGGCAGCACCAACATGAATAGCCTTATATGGAGCACCAGTTCTATATCCATCACGACCATCACCTGTAACCATTGTAATCCGTCCATCCGCAAGCAGATCACTATGATGTTTATTAATATTATTGATCGAAAGATCTATAAGTTCCTTTATGTGATCAATACCAGTTACTCTGCCTCCATTACCGACCTACAAAATCGACTAATTAGCGCTGTAAAATAATGGGCATAGATAAAAACTTATACAGATTTATGCAGTTGTAAGTATTCCACTAGCAGAAATTATTAAACTTCATGATTTCGCATGCTAATTATTGCTGACTCGCGAAACCATAAAGTTTAATAATCCTTTTAAGAAAAAAATCTCATTGTGTATAATAATAATTAATAATTAATAATAATGATAACTGATAATAATGATAATAATAATAATGATATAATAATAATAATAGTAATAATAATAGTAATAATAATAATAATAATAGTAATAATAATAATAATAGTAATAATAATAATAATAATAATAATATAACAATAATAATAATAATATGATAATAATAATAATAATAATAATAATAATAATAATAATAATAATAATAATAATAATTTCTGCTATGGATATTTAAGAGAGAATTTAATAAAGTTAAACTTACATCGTTTTATGTTTAGACTTATTGTGAATAGCGATAATGCTTACCATAAGTGCCATGCATACCGTCAAATATCCAGAACCGGAGCCAATATCCAATATTGCCTTCGTTCAAATGATTTTTTAAAAGTTCTAAAGCCAATGCATGCTAAAAATTGCAGAAAAAAAAGTAAAAAAACTTGAAAAAATGATGCTTAATCTCCATGTTTTAAGATCTTGATATTTCAAAAGAAATCGAAATGAAAAACTATTGCTCATTAAATTATATTATTTTATAACTAAATTCACTGACATACCATGAAATTGGTATAGCGTGACATTTATTCCACTACTATATAATATCACAGTAAAGTGTACATAAAAAATACACTAACCATATGGGGAGCACTAATAGTTGCATTGTATCCAATTTGCTGTGGACAATCTTCATACGAATTTCGTGGACAAAAATCAGCTCGATCAATGCTCAACATGATTTTCTCCACTCTCTCATCTTTGATATTTCCATTTCTGCAAAATAATAAGTTATAAAAAAGTCACAATTAAACTTTTCAATCATATTAGTCCAAAAAAGTTCAGCATATATATCAATAAAAAGCTTGATCATCGATAATATTTTTCTTAAGCTACATAGCATTTCTAAGCACTAATTACTTACTTTAATAAAATTAGATATATCTAATATCATAAATATTATATCTATCTATAAATTCAATATATCATTTATTCCATAATACTTACTTTTCAAGTAACTGACAAGCATTGCATTTGATTTATTTTGCGGAAATGACATTTTGAGGATCTGATTTCAGTACAGTGAAAAAAATTAGTAATCCTGTTTTTTTTAACAGTCTAAAAACAACACCATATAAAAAGTGACGAAAATATAACAAATCATATCGCGGTGAATTAATTTTATGATAACGACAATGTATAGTAAGAAGCGATGAATCTAATAAAATGTAGTGTTATAAAGAACAGCTCAATTTATGATACATTCAATTAGTAAACATTTTTCTGTGAATACCTTAATATTTGAACAGCCGAATATTATTCATTCAGCTTTTCTCGAGTAAAAATTATCAAATAAGGATACAAATAAACTTGTAACAACAAGAATTTTCTGTAAAAAAAAAAAAATGTTGTGCCATAAATAGCAAATATTAAAAGATTATTGAAATTTACAGGGAATGATTCTTCGTAAAAGCTTGCAATATCATCAAGAAATTACAATTTTTATGAACATCGACAGTAGTGCAATACAGTGATTCACCTATATGGATGAATATGCCATCTCCATATTCAGAAGAATTCTACTCTTTTCAAAAAGAATAGCTTTATGCGACAAAAGGTATTTATTAATGCAAAAAAAATTACTGAATAGTTATGATAATGCTAAAGACAGTAACTCAGTGATAAAGAAACTACCAAATAGCAGCAGCAAATCAAGAATGTGAGAGATTTATCACCACTAGACCAATCAAACAATATTTGAGAAAATTTTAAAGTTTGGAAGAAATCCCATGAAAGCTATAAAATAAAACGAAATCATTAAAATCAATGCAATTCTTAAAATGTCTGCACAAAACAATCGTAAGACATACCGCAAAAATGCGTGAGGCGAGATTCATCACATCATCGTATTTCTGCGTGACCACTTCTCTAGCCCATTGTGCAAATGCGGCTCAATGACATTTTTGGCATAATCTCGCAAAAGCATTTCTCTTCGGATTTATTATCAGTTCTGTTGTGTGCAGTTTATTATAATTTCTGTCCTGTGTAGAAATGTTTGTTTTTATTTTAATAATGAATTAGCCATGTTCATCCTATCAACATTAAGCAAACATTACAATATTCGAAGGAGTATTTTATGAAAACTTCTCCTCACCTCTAGCTGTGAGAATTTTGAAGTTACAGCGTTACTGAGTCTCCAGATATATCAGCAGGTCGTGGTGTTGTATTTATCGTTGTTCGGTCCATAAGAAATAGAACAACCTTACGAATGATTTGCGAAAAAATTTAGTACATTTACTTATATTGCTATTACGTTTTCAACATTTCATTTAAACAAAAAATATTCGGAATATTACTTAGGATCTAAAAGGGTCTTTTCCTGTAGTCTTATTGTTTGAATCTTCGCCAGTTTACTTAATCGTGCAATTGTAAAGAGAACTCAGTTGTTAATTCTATCATATTTTGATGAGTATCACTGAAAAGTAAGCGAATTTAACTTTGGTAATATCTATAATTTCTTTCTCTAATTTTACAAACGCTATTCCCTCTTCTGTTTTCGACATACTGTGACTAATTAATTAGAAAATTTTGTATTTTGCAAGTTTTGATTTTAATTTAAGCATACTAAATATTAAATTAGTCATAAAAAATGTATCGTGATCATCATTAAACTGTAAAATCTTACAGCACCTCTGCATAACTGAGTACTGTATTTTCGGATTCTTCAGATTTGGTCTCACCGATTATCATATGATCATCTTCATTTATATTCTTTCTGAAATACATAGTCAGGAAATTAATTTACACTTATGACCATTCGGTGGGTCGATTCTCCATCTGTAACATTAAGATCAATATTATCATTAATAAAATGCGATAAGAATCTTGCATGTAATCATTCGTTCCAAATTATGATTTACGGAAAAGACAGCACAAGAATTGTTTAATTATTCCTAAACTGTCAGGATCATTTGAAAAAAATTGAAATTTAAAACTGAAATTATTAAGGAGATATGGAAGAGATCAGAAATGTTCAAAATATTTGCGAGAAACTTTCTCATCATATCTGCATGCTATTTGAAACTTTTGTTAATACTCATCCTCTGCCGATTTTTGTATCCTGGATAGCCAACATTTGTGATTGCACTTGCGGTTCACTTGTGATACCAAAATCGTAGTAAATGAATGATAGACTTTCTAAAGGAAACTGATTTATTGATCATTAAAAAATAAATTTAATGTTGCACTCTGAAACATGTCATTCTGGATGATAATTAAACTGTCAGATTTACAATTCGTACCTGATGGTCGAACAGTAATAATAGTATGCATCATATCCTTCAGGTGCCATTGTACTGTCGCTTTTGAAGTAAATTTCTAACGTGTTATTAGAGCTGAGAAAACTAGGTGGTAGTTTGTAGTCGCAATATCGTTGCGTTCGGTTTTCAAAAGAATCAATTATCTGTAATATCGGCATATTTTAATAGTCCATACACCTTTTAAAAAACATTCCAATTGATTACGAAAAATAATACGATGGTATCAAGTTTCGAAAGTTAATTCATTAAATTTTGTGGTATTCGAATTAAAAACAGATGTAACGCTTCCCCAAATTATATTTGTGCTATGGTGTATTTGTTTAAGGTCAAGATATTGTAAAGCGAATAATACATCACCTCAATATAGTCGTATTCACAAAATCACTGTTATAGAGGTCATTGTACTGATCAATTACATTTTGAAACGGTCCAAAGTTTCGTACATCGGTTAACCTGAATACTTTTTTCATATCCCTTTATACAAATGATTACCGTAAATAATTATATATAGATCTAGGAACAATGTTTGTCAAGACGTACAAAAACTTAATTTTGTATAGAAAAAGAAACAGAAATAAAGTAGTATGATTATGAATAAATGAAGACAAACCGCATAGAGGTAGATAATCGACCATTAAATGAGTGACGAATTTTTTCCAACTTGAAATCCTTGAAAACCAAAAATATATGATATCCGGGTAAAGCCATTAAAATAGTAGAACAGGAACTGTTATGGTCATAAGGATTTGGATAATTTGGACTTGTTATACGGCCATTCATTGATTGATGAGTAGCGACTGTTCGATTACATGCTATAAAAATCGATTTAGAAAAGCAAGTATGAAGATAAAGGATTATTAAAATACATTTGTCGTTTCGTTTAAAAAAAACTGCTTTTTTTCTTCCTTTTACATATTTCCTCGATAGATGGCGACTATTAAACAAAATTATCTTAATTGAAGCAGCGTTGGAAGATTCCAAGATTTAGAAACGAAGTTTTAAATGGATTTTTATAATAGAAGGAAAAAGGAAAACTAACGATTAAGCGTTTGATAAGTAAGGCGAAATTTGGCAGTGTGTTCGCTTTGCAGAATTGCCGACGTTGTTATCTGAAGTTATTATATACTATCTCTTAAATACTATAAGAAATTTTGAAAAACAATATTAAATTTGGTACTTATGTAGCATCTTTGACGTATAAATAGTAGTAATTAAAAGGATAATCGATGATAAGAAATGTACAGATTGTTGGAGATGTTTCGGTATTCATTATAATCAAAAGTATCTGATTTCAATACAATATTAAGTTATAGAATTTCCATTTCACTTCCAAATGATTGAATGTTTTTACCTGAACAACACTTGTTTCTGAAATGAAATCAGCCGGAAGTGTGTTGCCACATAGTCGAAAAATTTGCAATCCATTACTTGTATCACGGCAAGCAGGATGATGACAATCAGCAGGTGTGCCAGCATCGCGTATTTCCATATATTCATCAGTGCAATCCGATGTTAAAGAAGGGAATGAAAATTGACTAAAAAGTAAGACCAAAGTATATGAATATCTTGGTAAATATGTGAAACCTATTACTTTAAATTTTTTGGGAATAAATTTAAAAAGACGGAGTTACAGAAATATTATAAAATATTTGACCTAAAATCAACATGTAGGGGCATTCGCTCTTTTGAATAAATTATCCAGCGACAACGTTGATGTTTTGGAAATGTCCGCGTAAGCACTGAAATTTACAGAAGTGATAAACTTTTGGAGTTGTTTGATCTCAGACCTTTACTTTATTCAAATCTATATTGATTATTGCATTTCCAATACGCTTCGGTTTACGACGATAAATCCAAATTCAGAAAACGCTTAGTGTTTTTAATTATATCAGCCCTCAATGAATAATAATTGAAATCACTGACAGCACAATACTAGAAAAGGATTAAACATTTATTAACAAAATGAATGAAAAATAGCATCCGTATTTAAAATAACGAAAATAATGATGATAGCTTACTTTTTTCACTTTCATATTGGATTTCAGCAGACACAGTAGCGGCAGTTCTCCGACCTCCGCATGGTGCTATAATGATCAAATTTGAATAATCCAAAAATGTCCCATTTCAAATAAGAATCTAGTTTTTTTTTGAATTAATAAACGAAGTCTACTGAAAATTTCAAATATGATTCAAATCATAAATTTAGAATCTGACTGGCAATCAAGATGTAAAATAAATTTGGGAAAAACGTAAGACGTCCACAAGCATAACATTATAAATTATCACAAGTTATCAGAAGAACAATAATTTTGGCATAAAACAAATTATATTGATAACTGAACAATCTAATTTTTGAGAATTGAAAATGATGCCTATGATTGTTTTGAATTCCAACATAAATCCATTGAATTTTATCAGAATCGGACTCAAAATAAATGTACAGTGTATGATAAGAACTTCGCATGATCAAAGGAAGTTGTTCCACGATCTTGCATGTATTTGATAGCAGCAGAGGGGATATCGTCTTATAACCATCATAAATCTGAAATTTTGAAATTTTTATTAGAACTGAGATAGCAAGCCCAGAGCAAGAAGAAACGACCACATATCGAAAAGATCAAACAGAATAGTTTTATAGCTTTTAAGACATTCATAAAAGCATCTATACCGTAATGTAATCATAGCAAAGTCCTGTTTCAACGTCAGGTGGTTCCAACTCCAAATTTTTAAGTTGAACTTCCAGTACTTTCCCTGTCGGTGCTTTCAATGTCCAACCACAGCGTAAAAAGTTGTAATACTGCCCAGTTTTCGGATCCAAGGTGCTGTGAGTTCATAACTGCTTTTAATATTGATTTCTCCACCACATCCACCTTCTGGACCTAAATTAAGGAAAATGTTCCTGTAAATAAAGAAAAAATATCTATTTTAAGTATAAACAATCTTATAACAAAAATAATTATTAAACTTTTCGATGGTAGTGGCTTTAGAATCTAATAATCTCTTAATATTCCTTCCTGCTCCTTCTTTGAGAAGCTTGATTAACGTCGTGATCAGTTAGCCATTCTTTTTCTCTTTACAGTATTCCTATGTTGAGCCTTGAAACAAATATTTTGCATCAAATGATTACCTAGAGAGTGAAAAAAATAACCGAGTAGTCTAGAGAGTGAGAAAAAATAACCGAGAGAAGCAGTTACGATGATTTTCAATCCTCCTCTGTTGGCACTCCTGTCTAAATAAAATCTTACAATCAGGAACCGACCGGTTGTTGACATTTGATTAATGGGAACAATTGTTCCACAGAATTTGCCCATGCTAGTTGCATTGTTAATTTGTGCACCATCGAAGAATTCCACAAAATCAAACAAACAATCGGATGATTCTTCTAAATCCATATATGTGTGTCTAAAGTAAAAAAAAAAAATATACTTTCACATATATATTGCATTTATGTGAGTGTAAAAAAAAAATTGTCTAATCCATAAAATCCAAATAAAAATTCAGACAGCCACGTAAGTTCTATCAAAGATCTAAAGATAAGATATTTAGAGAAATTTATTTGTTGAATTATCAGACAGCGCTGCTATTAAACGAAATTTATCAAACAATACAAATTTGTAATAATATCTGCTTAACAATATAAAATCCATCTCTACATCAGAAATTGCTCATTTGACTAATGAAGGAAAGAAGAAATTTTCTAAATAAAACTTGCTTAATACTAAGAATCCGTTTTTCAGGAGCAGATATGTTCCAAACGCAATCGAGATTGTAGTGATATAAAGGGAAACCGGGAGATGCAATAACTGATGACATAAATCCTGTCTCTTCTTTAAAATTAATTTCACCACCACATTCTGCAAAATGAGTTGAATTCATAATTTTTTATTTTTTTTATTTTTTTGAAAAAAAAATAAAGATAACGAATCTAGCAATGTTCAGATAAGAATGAATATATCAAAACTCTCTTTCTGCCATTAATTACTACTTAATTCTAAACAGACAAAGCGTGGGATGATTATAAACATGACTTCCATCAAAACAGAAAAATTTATTTGCCAGTCTTTCTAAATGCAAACAGGATATTAGAAAAAAGTAATATTCGTGTATTAAAACATTCATTTTCTAAAATTCAACCCGTTCAAATTACTTACTTGACAAAGCATATGATAGTTTGAAACCGCGATGGTGTTTACGACGATTAAGGAGATCCTCAAAGACTGATGTATTGGTAACGAAACGTATGCCTACTGGTCCCTAAAGTTTTCAAAGTTTCCTTGTATTAAAATTTTGATCAACTTATTTATCAGGATATTTCAAGTGTTCCAAGTGTATTTTAAAAATATATGAACAAAAACTACAATGAAAAACTCGAAAATTTCATTTAGCAGTCTCTCTTATTTTGCTGCAATATCTATAGATCTGCTTATTGCTTCATTAGCTTCATATTTATTAAATTTCTTGAATTTCTAAATATTAGCTTACTGTTTTACTGTGATAACTACATATAATAAATAAATCCGAAATCTTTCAGTAAAGAAAACTTGATAATATTTCACTTCAACAAATAAGAAATGTTTGTAGCAAAACATAAGTTTACTTAACAGATAAGGGTGCTATATTGTGAGTAATGCGATTCGCACAAAAGGTATCAATAACACTAAAAATTTCTCTTACTCCACAAAATCTGTATTGCATGGCTGTCGATTGTAGTCGTCTGAAAATTTGAATTCAAAAAAAACAGTGAAAATTTCCATTGCAAAAATGAATGAAATTATTCGTAATTTTCATCAAAAATCTTCAAAATCGCTATAATAAATCTGCCGTCATACTAGGCTTATCAGGTTTCATGGTACTTATTTTTTAAATTCCGGTTTATTAACTGAAAGCCCTATTCATTATGATTAAAGGAAAAGAGAAGGAAATCAGAATAATATATTATAATATATAATATATTCAGATGCAAAATATATGTAAATATTTTAGGTTTTATGCTTCGAGCTATAACTTTCCTCGACGAACGACAATCAACATCTTTTATAAGCCTATAGCGGAAGTGAAAAAACCTAAAGTTTAAAATACAATACAGCAGCATAAACACACAAATATAGGGTCAAGATCCATCAAGAATCCTTAATGTGACTACAAGTGTGCCATCGTGTTCGGGCTCTATCAAATAATTGCATTCCATGTCTTCTTGGATAAAAACGTGGATAATGGGTGACATCACCCACCATGATTCAATCGAAAAGTAGTGCCACATTCTAAAATATTTCTGGTCATTATTTTAAATATTATCAAAAATCATCTCTATCTTTTCATAATTTTTATAAAAATATTTAATTTACAGATATATAACTTCATCTTTGTAAGTCGACAAATTCCTTCATCTTTCGTATTTAAAAAAATTCCCTAGATTTAATATCATTATCAAAGAAAATAACAACTGCATAACCTGATCTCCATGTTATATTGAATCCTTTCCCTTATCTTGTCATCTGACTTGAATTCGATTCTGATCGATTACTTTCTGAATGCACCATCTGAGGCGTTTCGTACCCGCAAATTTTCTTCAATTCTTCTTCATGGTCGAACAGGAAATAATAACCTCCAACTGGTGCCATAGCCCTTGAATGATGTTCCTGGCTTATCTGAAATATTTCAGAGTAAATTAAAGTTGGAACGAAAAAATAATAATTTAAATTCAGAACAAAAATTTACCTAATATATATTATAACTAAGCAAAGGAAAATCGATGCTATGTAAATAATAATATAGTATACTAAGTTTATATAGCATAGTGTAACTTATTATATTTTAAGTGGATTTTTGATAAAGAATATCTGATATATGTATACAGGGTCTCAATTTCATAAGCTAAATCACTTCTTCAATGGTAATTGAGATTAATATTTCAATTTGCTTTACAAGCTTATGTAAATATCAACAACAAAATTTAAAGTTTTAAATTAACCTTAACGTAATCCTTGTTGCAATCATTCGATTGTTGTACATCAAAACGATTAAAATATAATGTCACATGACAGCCGAACGGTCCGAAATGTCCATAAACAGTAACATTATTCGGATAATCTTGTGGGCTTTTTGGACTTGTCACAGTACCAGTCATACGGTTTGTCGTAAATCCACATTCTATAAAATAATAATTTACAAGCAAAATAAAAGTATCGGTATATAAATATAGTGTAGTTAAAAAAGTGATTTACATAAACACAAATAAACTTACCTATCCTCGAAGCCAAAAAACTGTATTCTAGACGAAAGCCCCTTCGCTCAATAGACTTATTTGTATTAAAATAAAGTGTTAGATATCGTCCTCTGGACTTCACTTCTTTGAATCGATTTATATTGGTTCATCTTCCGGATTATTGCAATAGATGTGTATCAACGATGCATAGTACCACCTCCTACAATAAGTCATGGAATTTTTAGAAGGAATTCTTTTAAAAGCTATTAACCTGGAAGTGATACGTTGATTTTCGATCAAGCTTAATAACTAGTCTCTTTACAGATAAAAAGGGCAAGCGTCATCCTTTTTTCAATAGGCAAAATATTTCACTTATTATCTCCAAAAAAATATAAAATAAAAAAAAACAAATTGGAAAAAAAAACAAATTTGTCTTTCTACAAATATTGATCAGATCTTAACAATTTGTCCTTCGGGAGCTTTCAAACTCCAAACGCATTGCGTATTCGGTTCATAGGTATTATTCCCGATTTCATAAAAACCAGGACTTTGTTAAAATATCCGATTCTGGACTTTGGATTAAACCACCACAAGCTAGAATAATTTTATGATAAACAAATTACGAGAAAGTGAATTAATGCAAAGATACATGTCATACATGCAGCAGAAATTTTGTGTCATTTTGAAAAAAAAAAAATTATAGAACAACTAGTAATTTCATTTTCAACCATTCGAGTAACAAAAGTTACATAGGAACTGGACGGTAGATTGAAGGAAATTGATAAAAAATACAGCCTTTGAAAAACATGAATATCGAACACAAGCTAGAATAATTTTATGATAATTTTATGATTCTATGCGATAGTGCTACTGTGAAATTAGCAGTTTTTTTCAATGATCCGTCGCAAAAACGTGCTTCGAAAGGCCATGGTTCATTACCAAGTGCTGAAAATTATTGAATTCATAAATCAATTTTTTCCCTAGTTATATCATTTAATGAATGATCTGTCTAAAGATATGATACTGAAAACTAATTAGAAAACTTTTTTCTTTAGATAATTGCGAATGACGGGAAGAAAAACATACGAAAATATAACTCAGATTAAGACAATTAATTACTTTTTATAAGGATTGGCTTTCAGTATCCAAACACCTATTGTTAGATTTCCAATATGTCTTTTCAGAAGAGGAGAAATTTTTAAACGCAATACTGTAGTGCCTGTTAGAAATTGGCGTTCTATAAGTAAATGGCAGTAATCTGAAATTATTTTGAAGATTATGGCTTTGTAATTAGTGTGATCTCTGATAAAAATATCATTTTTTGAACACTTTTACAGTAGTAACACTGGAACAAGTAGCATATCATAAAATAAAGCATGTAGGATTATTTTAGATAAAAAAAGAAAGACGATATTAGATGATGTGGCGACCGGATGTTTTGGAATCTTTGCACCCTTCAATTCAATTTTTATTTTTTCACATGATACATGCATCCATTTTCATCAAATTCCGCTGCTACCTCAAAAAGAAGTCACTGAATGAAAATGTCGATATCGAGTAAAACTCAGATTTCGCATATGATTTAAATTTATAAAAAATCTGCAAAATTATTAGAGCAAAGCATTAATATTTAAATGTTTTATTGGATTTGCTCAAACAGTTTGTCAGTTATCAAATGACATTTCAAGAAAATGAAGATTTAGCAGTGTTTCAAGATTAACAGATTCGAAAGGTTGAAAAATGATTTTAAAATTATAAGATGTCAGCAACACACTAAATGATATGTTTTGCAAAGCAATGCAAAAAAAATTTCGGCTTGCTATCACTGCCAATGTACCTTGAAGTAAGTGATTCGAAATGGAGCATAAATTTTTTCAGACGGTATATCACGCATATTTTTTTCTCATATGCAGCAGCTCGGTCATTATAGCGTATCGTGACTAAATCTGCCGTCGAAATAATCGCGTTTCTTAGAACAAAATTGTGATCCATGAACTGTAGTATTGTGGGTGAACCATCATTTTATTTATACCATTAGCAATATAGATATTCGGATAACAGCCAACTTCATTGTATGTAGTCTGATGGAAATTCTTCAAAATGCATGAAATTGAAGCAGATAATTTAATTTTCAGTACATCATAAATGTGGAAGAAAATAAAATGATTAAAAAGCAAGAGATCAGAGAAAAATCAAAGAAATTATTATTTTTTTCATATTTTCTAGAGAAAAATATGTACGAAATATAAGCCTCATGAGAAAAACTTTATTTTTATTGAACATTTCAACATGGATATTTTGCCAAATCACTATCTAATTTACCAGATAATCATCTATTGAAAATCCTTCGGAATTTACGTCGTCCTTTGAACGAGGAAATCGAAAACATAACGGAAACCGATTCCTGCTCGAAATGTCCATTCACATATTATATGTGACTGAACTGATTTGGATAATGGAGTGGTAATGAAGCCAGATTCATCATATACATCTCTTCCACATTCTGCAAAAAAACTTTGATCAGTGTTTATAAATATTTGATTCATGCAGCCGAAGTTAAAGATTAATGATCGATACAAATAAAATTTAATATAAATAAAACTGCTACCTATTTTGCTGGAACTAAACTAAGATGGAAACCACATTTCCTTTCCAAGAAAAAAGCGACTTGGTCGGCCTACAGTATTGTTTGATCGGAATAAAACAATCATAATATTTTGAGATGATGTGAAATGTTTACCGCGGACTGCGTTCGACATACAAATTGGTTTCAGAATATATTCTCCTAAAGATTTTCAGGATTATATATTTAACTCTCAGTTAAAAAATAAGATCAGAAGATAACAAAGCTTCCGATGGTCAGGTACACTAATTTTCAATCTAATTCAAATAAAAGCAACAATATTTACAGTAGTACTATTTCGTTCTCGTAGAGTAATGCTGTCTTCCGTGCATTTTGAGTAAATAAAATCCATAGGTGATCAAACCTATAGATTAAATCACGATGATTTCATTTACAAATTGTGATGCAATGGACCTTAGAAAGTAATGCTAAAATTGTTACGTTGCATTTACGTAATGTCCTCGAGGAGCCACTACCGTCCATTCACAAATAACTTGACTCGGATAAGGTTCTGGATAATTTGGACTAGTAATCACACGATTTCCATTTATAGGAAGAACAACTGTACCTCCACTGATGCTGAAAGTACCACAAACAAGAAATCAATACACACAAAACTTTTTTCAAAATCGAAATCAAAGTTATTGAAATTAAAAAATCTTGGAAAAGACAAAATTAATTCTAAATGTTTTAAAAATTTTAGTCCAGTTTCAGCGGACTTCGACTAATTTCAAAGGAAATGATAAAGCTTCTGGCCAGTGATTCACGCAAAAAAATAATCTTAAAGTCCATCGTAACCAGGGTCTAAACATATAATTTTTTAACTTTTTTTAAATAACAAAGATTTTTTGGAAAAGTACCAATTTCATAAGTAGCATTCCAACCCGAAAAATAAGCAAATGAATCTGTTCTGTAGTGAATATTAAGATAAGAACCAGTGCTGAAGATAGTACTTGGTGGTTCTTTTCCACAATATCGCCCAACTAACGGGGATAACTTTGAAGGTCCATCTCGAATCTCGAGGTAATTATTTGTGCATCTGTAATTTTAGCCAATTGCTTGATGAAATGTAAAGCGAAGAAAAATATACGACATCATCCTTGGGAAACTAAATCTTATGTTACTATCTTCAAACTAGGTTAATTAACAAGTTTTAATCAAATTTGAAAATGAATTTGGAATCCTTTGGTGATGTACGTACGCATCATCTATCGAAGTGTCTTCAAGATTGAAACTAATTGGGTCACGGTGAATTTTATGCGATGTCCACTGGATGCGCTGATTGTCCAAATGCAATCCAAAGAATTTGGCGATGCTGCAAAATAATTTTTAAATATTTTGCAAAAATTTTCCAACAATATTTTTCGAAATGAGCAATGTCATTTCAAATTTGAATTAGGAAGAACCGAAAAGAAAACATATCTGTCAAAACAACTGAACAAAGGAAAATGATTTTTTGCTCGTAATGCAGAAGATTACTAACATTCGTGCATGTTTAATCATCTTCCTGTTAATTATAATCTACCATAATCTAACAAGCATAACTGTATCCCATAAATAAAAGGAGATTTCTCAGTCTCCTTAACACAACAATTGTATTCATTATCAATCCTCCATCTTCTATCATTTTCGAATTCATCCAATTCTCCTACCGTCTCTACAACCGGTCATTTCATTACAGTTACTTAAAATTCTGTTATTACTTTTATTATATTAGTAGTTCGCAATTAATTTTTTCATATTATTGATTTAAAATCTGTAATTGTCACGTTTGTTGATGCAATGCTTGTATTTGTTCGTACCTTGCATTATCAGACTTTTCTAAACGGTTTAATTACCCAAGCTTGAGTTGCTCTAACAATAAAAATTCCTGACATTAACTTTACAATAATTTATCGACAAATGTACGGTCGATGAATGATTTCTATCGTCCTCTTTCTTTATGCAGTTATAGGAAATAGCCGAATATCAGAATTAAAATATAGAAATATCTCAAAATGAGGAGGACATACACATGAATTTGTTGTATATAAATCAATGCATGTCGCACCGTTCATGTACGGATTGTAGCACATTCATCCCTCTTCAAGCGATCATCCAATAACGTTATATGAGACTTTAACGCAGCAAACAAATTGCGAAATTTTCGTCCGCTTCCTTCCTTCTTCTTTAAGTTGATTAATTCCAAGCGTTTTATGTATTTATTCTATATAAAGATTGAAAAGTGTCATTTGAATGGATTTCAATAAACAAAATTTTATTTCCCTTTTTTGTGTTATCAAAAATTTTTCGGGAAACATATATCTACTTTATTTTCTAACTGTTAATCTTTTTGATAAAAGTCCATCACCTATCTAGCAAATTAGTCCAAATTTATTTCATCTGTAAATAATATTTTCCTCAACTTTATCTGCTCAATGTTTCATCGTAACATTTTTTCTTATAAAGCTTCTCTTCAAATATGAAGCTTCTCTTCCTTTAATCGATATGCTACGAGAGCATTGTTAAAATTTTGTTATTAAGATTTAATCGTTATATCCTCCTTTCGATTCCAGATATAAGTCATCATCTTTCAATTTCCCTTGTTAAATCGACCTTTAGCTGGAAGCAAAAGCTATTATTACTTATTCCGAGTTTCTGAGTAATTCAAATGGTTTATAGCTGTAACATTTGAGCGCTAACCTGAACGATCATTCGAAAAATTTTATCGAAAGAGCAGAGAACAATTGTGTGGTGAGGCTGATGTCATCATTACGTGGCTTTGGACAATTAGTATTATTTTTTGCCCTGTGTATTTTTGCATTCTGTTTTATAAGTATTTCACTTTATTTTTCGTATGAATAGCTCTAGGATTGAATAGAATATACTGAAGCTTTTTAAAAAGTAAATTATTGATAGCCATTCGATCATATCATTTGACACTATAATTGCGTAGGATTTGTACGGCTCAGATCCTCGTTCTCAAGCATTCGTTTAAATGAAAGACTGTTTGTTACTTCTTTAAAATATATCCAACCCATTTCAACTTGCTTTCCTATCATCATTCTTTATGCAGTGACTTTACAAGTTTTACAATTG
This sequence comes from Dirofilaria repens, assembly GCA_008729115.1. Lineage (NCBI taxonomy): Eukaryota > Metazoa > Nematoda > Chromadorea > Rhabditida > Onchocercidae > Dirofilaria > Dirofilaria repens. Next base: position 33,857 of record SNRZ01000105.1, read on the forward strand.
TTTATTTAATATTTATTACAGGATTCCATTTTGTAAGAGGTGATCCTGGTTTAACTAATAGAGAAAACAGCTTATAAATATTCTCCAGTCAGCAGCGAATTTGAGTATATTATAACAGAAGCATAACTTTCCATTTTTGAAATTAAATAACATATAACGTATACTTAGTGATTCGTAGTCAATGGATCTCAGAAGAGGTAATTACTATCTGCGAGTTATTGTGCATTCATATGTAGTATTTTAAATGTTTCTGTTTATGAAATCTTATTGTTAATTTAAGTATTTTTTCAATCAAAACATGATTTAATCCATTTATTGGATTATTAACATTATGGAGAATATTGTAAATATTTATTATTTGTAAAATTTACTGTACTTCCCTGGATAATCATTTTTTTAAATAATGACTAAACGCTTTAACAATTATAATGTATTGAATGTGAACCATTATAACGTACTGATTGTGAACCATGTAATGTGTGCCTGTTATCTATTAATATTTCTCCTAAAAGGTTATAGAAGGAGTTATACGTCTTATCTAAATGTCTTTTACTTTTAAATATACTTATTTAAAGTAAGACTGAGTTGAAATCACGATTAGCACATTTTTTAACAAGAACAGATTTTGCTGTCATCAACGTCCCTACTGGTGATTATTATATCATCATAATGATTTTGCTTAAGCAGAATTTCATAAGAAAGTTTCTTGTTATATTTAGTGGTTTTAATTAATTTCAGGAAATTACTTTGGGAGATAATATGCCGCCAACTGTTAATCTGATGGAATATGATAAAGAGAGCTCTTATGGCTTTGTTTATGGCGTTTCTGGGCCTGTTGTAACAGCTGATAAAATGGCCGGTTCAGCAATGTACGAGTTGGTACGCGTTGGACATTCTGAATTAGTCGGAGAGAAATTATTCGTTAGAAGGTGACTATGCTACGATCCAAGTTTATGAAGATACATCGGCGGTTGCAGTAGGTGATCCTGTACTTCGAACCGGTAAACCACTGTCGGTAGAACTAGGTCCTGGCATTATGGGTTCTATTTTCGATGGTATTCAGCGGCCTTTGAAAGATATTTTAGAGTTAACACAGTCCATTTACATTCCTAAAGGTGTTAATGTTAACGTGCTTTCACGAGATGCAGTTTGGGACTTTGAACCGAACCATAAACTTGCTGTTGGTGATCACATTACTGGTGGTGATACCATCGGTTTTGTACGTGAAAACGTTCTTATCAATCATCGAATAATGCTACCACCAACAGCATGTGGCACAATTACGTATATAGCAGCAGCTGGTGGATATCATGTCACTGACACTGTATTGGAAACTGAATTTGCTGGCGAAAAATCCAAATTCACAATGCTTCAGATCTGGCCTGTGCGTCAACCACGTCCGTGTGCTGAAAAATTGGCAGCTAATTTCCCCCTATTATGTGGCCAACGTGTTCTGGATGCGTTGTTCCCTTGCGTCCAAGGTGGTACCACTGCTGTTCCAGGAGCATTTGGTTGTGGTAAAACTGTGATTTCACAATCATTATCTAAATTTTCCAATTCTGATGCTATCATATATGTTGGATGTGGTGAACGAGGTAATGAGATGTCGGAAGTACTACGTGATTTTCCAGAACTAACCATGGAAGTCAATGGCGTTACAACATCAATCATGAAGCGTACAACTTTGGTCGCTAACACATCAAATATGCCTGTAGCTGCACGTGAAGCATCGATTTACACTGGAATTACACTGGCTGAATATTTCCGTGATATGGGTCTGAATGTTTCTATGATGGCTGATTCTACTTCACGATGGGCTGAAGCGCTTCGTGAAATTTCAGGTCGTCTAGGTGAAATGCCTGCCGATTCTGGTTATCCAGCATATTTGGCTGCTCGATTAGCATCATTCTATGAGCGAGCTGGCAAAGTAAAATGTCTTGGAAGTCCGGAACGTGAAGGATCGGTGACTATTGTAGGCGCTGTTTCACCACCTGGTGGTGATTTTGCTGATCCGGTCACTTCAGCTACTCTTGGTATTGTTCAGGTATTCTGGGGATTGGACAAGAAATTGGCGCAGCGTAAACATTTTCCATCAATTAATTGGCTAATATCATATAGCAAATATATGAGAGCGTTGGATGAATATTATGACAAAAATTTCCCAGAATTCGTTGCCTTACGTACAGCGTGCAAGGAAATTCTTCAAGAAGAAGAAGATTTATCCGAAATTGTACAATTAGTGGGTAAAGCTTCACTGGCTGAATCGGATAAAATTACACTAGAAGTAGCTAAACTGATTAAGGATGACTTCCTGCAGCAGAATGGCTACACAGCTTACGATCGATTCTGTCCATTTTACAAAACAGTGGGGATGCTAAAAAATATGATTGCTTTCTACGATCTAGCAAAGCATGCTGTGGAATCAACGGCACAGTCTGAAAATAAGATTACCTGGGCAATAATTCGTGATCACATGGGTGATATCCTTTACGAGCTATCATCTATGAAATTCAAGGATCCAGTCAAGGATGGTGAGCAAAAAATTAAGAAAGATTATGATGAATTATTAGAACAAATGCAGACTGCATTCAGGAATTTAGAAGAATAAGTCATCTTTCAAAAAGTTTGTCAAATTTGTATAAGTTATTATAACATCTGATGAAAACTTCGGAGCACTGTCTTCAAAACGTTTCAGATTTTAATGAAAATATTTTTAAGTAAAATAAGTCAAAAGAATACAAAATTTTTTGATAACCCTTACTATATGTTTTTTAGTTTTGTTAATTCCAATATTGTATTACATTATCTGGTCAGCGAAGTATGTAGAATTATATGTAGTCTTTCGTTTGTTATACATTTCTAAGATTTTTTCGCAGTTTAAAATTATCAGTCTATTTTCTTTTAGTATTTTTCTCTCAGTAGAAAACTCTAATAAAAAAGGTAAAGCTTCCTAAAAACATTCGATTTTTAGAATCAGTGATTCAAGTTTTCGCTCCAATTTCTTCTAATTATTTTCATCTTTCACATATTGATTTCTCTCTTCTGATTCCCCTCTTCAAATTACAATAAAACCTGTGATAATTAAATATTTATATTAAGCAGTATTTTCAGATTTTCTAATATTGTTGTATTGTAGTGAAAATTAGTAATGTATTTAAAGTATCAACATAATAATAAAATATGTATGTATAAACTGTTATATCATTTGGTTAGATGAGGTGCACAAGTTCATTAAGTGATTTAATTTAATTTATTATTATCCAGTTAGAGTTTTCAGTTTGTTGCGAATTCTTAAATAATGAAGAGTTGTAAATCTGAAATTTGAAATGTGAAATATTAACTTACTTTTCTGTTCAAAGCTGATACATCGCCATTTTTCAATTTAATTTGTTGTTTGAATAAATCAGCCATTCCTACGAGCTGATGAACGCGATCCTAAACGAATAAAATAGTTGAAAATAATTAGTTGTGAATATAAGACAGATATGTTGTCGTTAAGTGAAACAATAATAGAACATACTGAGTAGACACTAATAAAAAGAAAATCTTAGTCTCATCCACTTCTTCCTTCATGCTTTCAAATTCGGTCTGAAATGCAACTATCTGTCTGAAATGCAAGACTACTAGTAACTACTTTCCAGTTTTCAGATTTATTTTTAAATAGTTTAAAATTGTTTGAGCAAAATTCAAATATGACTTGCAAAAGTATAAGTGGACCCTTAAGCATAACTTACCAACTCTGGCAAAAATTTAAGATTTTTCTCGCCAAAATAAATGGAACCACCAGCACCGGCTATGAAGGATATATTTTTCTGTCTTCCAGCATGAAAATACATATTGCCATCAAGCATCAGAAGACGCGATCTGAAAATCATTTGAACTTTCAACGATTTAAATTATTTGAACATTCAATTTGAATTCGCTATCTCTTAGCTTAAAAGAAAGGTTCTGAGTTTTCTATTATGACAAATACACAGAAAATGAAACTTTTGCTTATATCTTCTTATATTTAGATTACATTAAATTGTGTGAAAGTGAAAGTATTAGTGTCACCTTGACTCTTCTTCATCGAACAGATTTATTTCTTGACCGGATTCGGATGAGCATGGAGAAAGAAACAGTATAGCGAATAACAACAAATCCAGACAACACCTGCTCAACCTTGCAGATTTCCACATCACCTTCAACATAATCGTTAAATCAGAAATACCATATTCTTGCAAAAATTAATTATCTTGACCGATTTACGGAACTCACAAGCATATAATAGAGATATAAGGGAAATAGAATAAGCATCATATGAAACTGCTCTTATAACTTGATATGATGTGTTAATTTATATTATATATAAGCTTTGAGGGGGGGTAACCAATTCGATCTAACTAGAGAAGCTAGTATGATTACAAGCTCGACGATCATTTTTGGTCATTTCCGAAACATGTGAAATAATAAGAGTAAAATAATCAGCAAACTAAATCTCATCACCTTGCAGCTTTCAAACTTTTTTTTTGTAGGAAATGCAATTACCATGTCATCTAAAAAACATAAGCTATGTCGAGCATGTCAGACTGACTGCAAGTCTAAATTATGAATTGATCAATCAATCTTGAAATTTTTGAACTGATTTGATGCATAAGTTAAACTTCACAGATTGTAGAATTTCTCTGTCATTCTAACTCATTAATCGTAACATCCAGCTCATGGAGTGATTTTTAACTTTCCTCTATAACTTTGATTTTTTTGAGCAGTGTTTTCATCTACAATTCGAAATATGTTCCCATGAAAGAAATATGACTGGCATGAAATGAAATTTATATTACTATATATGTGAAAGAGAACGAACAGGCAAGCAAAGCATAGATAGACAAAAGATGATATTAAATTAAGGTTGTATTTCAGTGATTAGATTAAGGTTGTATTTCAGGTGACCTGGCAGTCTTTCAACAGCATACACCTTTTTGATTGCTACAAGTTTGAAAGCATACCATAGTGGGACAAATTGTTATTTAACTGGTAGAAATTAGCCATATTCATTACTCACTTTTACATGTACATAATTGGAGAACTATTTATTGATGGTATGCTGAGGATGTCATACCTTTTACTGCAATAGTAGAATGGCTTGTACTTCCATTAGTTTCTTTCTCTACACTATCTTGAGTATATATCTAAATATTTTATGCTTATTTCATTGAGCAACATGACAGTATATTGCCATCAACGTTTACTAACACAAAAAAAAACTGATGACATTTCCTGACTGTTGCAGTTCATAAATCAAATCAAATGTCAGGACAATAACTGCGTTGATTTTGATTTAATCTGTTTAGCCCATCCTTCATTAACATATCAATTACCTTTTCATATCTGAAATGATCATCTTTGCTTGAATATGTATGAATATGTCACATACATAGTTGTGCTTCTATTCTATCTTCAAAATGAAAGAAGTAATGCTTTTATTGTTTTCTGTTCTACTGGCGACTTCCCTATTGATTCCTACCCAGTCACTATGGACATATAAAGAGTATTTCCAGCACTATAATATATAAGTCAGCTTATATTTTCAGTAGTTATCAATTAAAACACATTTTAGTTAATAAAATTTGAAATTAAAAACTTTAAGACTTCATATTTTCTCCAGTAATAGTAGATAGAAAATGAATACTTCTCAAATTTTACTTCAGTGCATTTTTGTACTTAATTTATTATTTTGATATATAAATCATTAAGAAGAAGCGAATTGATCGATACCTCTGATTCTATCATTTGACATTGACATGATATGAATGGATTTTTGTTCAGATGAGATTATTGGGAAAGTTTATTAATATCGTTGTTGATAACAGTATGATTACTTTCGACTGTCAGGTAGAATTCTTTGGACTGGATAGATTGGGAAGTTATTAATTATTTCAGATTTTAGTTACATTTTACATTTGCATATTTTTAGAAAATGGTGATAGCCGTGAATCTTTGATTCTCTTGTTTCTCTATTAGGATTGAAAATTTGAGTGTCGCATAAGGAAGCGATGATTCAACGTTGCTGTTTTGTCATAGCGGTAGGAACTGAATATTTGAAACTCAGTTAAACTTCATTGTATGATTGTTAATTTGAGACAAAATCGAAGAAAAAGAAGGAAAAACAGGATCTTCTGATCTGCCAGCATTTGTTATCTGTCAATTTGAATTTATTGTAAAACATCAAGTCACGATGTGCTCTTCATTTCTGTACGGATTGGCTTTTCCGATGGTACAATAGTTTGATGATAGATAATAATCGTTAATGTTTTCAACAGGTGTATATAATGATCTGTGTGAAGTGACTAGACAAATTGTCATAATTATTTAGAAAAGAAAAAAAAAAGAAAATAATGTGTAATTTGTTCTGCAAATCTAAATTTGCTTCACTGTAAAAGAAATAATGCAGATTTACAGATGTTCTATTGCTATTTGGTGATCTCAATACAAATAAATTTTTTTATTATTTATTGCTTTCTGGCAGCAGTTTGTGGTATTCGAAAAATCCTTGACATCATTATGTAGTTGATAATGGAAAGCTACCATTTGTCAGTTGAAAACAACTCGTGGTATTTCATGTGTTTATTTAAAAGCTACCATTTGTCGTCAGTTGAAAACAACCCGTGATATTTCATCTGTTTATTTGTTATTAATTCATCCAAATGCTCTATTTTTCGTTCTGATTAAGAATTTTTTCATCTTTGATAAGTATATTGTAAAATAGTTGAAGTAAAAGGTGAAGTTCTTCATAAATCATTGGCTGTACACATATGACATGGTTGCATTATATAAGTCTGTTAATTAAGTTCATCATAATAATATCTTTGATATTGTTGAAATTTTGCACTAGTCAATAGATTTTTGGAAATTTGCAGTTTTGTTGATCTGGAATTAAGCAAAGGCAATGTTGAAGAATAATAAAATCAATGTAAATTTTTAACATCATGGCAATGAAGATATGTTTTTCACAATGACATAATCTGAAAATCAAAAATAATTTTTAATTTTACAAATATTTTTGCTTTTTTGCTCTTTTCACCACTGATTTTATGTTGCAATGCTCAATAACTGAAGTTTATGGCTCAGTAACAAGTAATTTTTTTGCATTTTGTTGAATCACAGGCCCATATTTCCCGCCTGTTCATTTATTCAATTCTATCGAATTTTGAAAAGACAATGTATTCTCTCATATTTTCGACATAATTGAAACGTTGGTCAAAGAAAAGTGAAATCATTCAATTAAAATTTGGTTCATTATTAACTAATTATGAGCTCTGTTTGTTCGGAAATTTGGATTTTTCTTATAATAGAGATCAAAAAAAATTTTTTAAGTGAATTAAAAGATTTATGATTATGCTTATAAGAATTGTGATTTAGTTGCTCAAAGAGCATTTTATATGATTAACTGTTATTTGATTCTATTGCACCGAAAATTTCTTAAAAAATCATCTGTTATATCTGGCATTCTTTTTCAATTCATCACTTATGATAAAACTAAACATCAACCAATTTCCTTTCCTATTAACACCTTCAAAAGAATTCCGAGATTACCATCCCTTATCTATATTTATTGTAAATCTAAAGTTTCTTGTTTTAGTCAAGCCATATGCGCAATACTTTAATCTTTGTTCAGTAGTTGATATCAAATACTCATAGTATCGCCCATTTATAATAGTATATATATAGATATTATGATATATATTGTATTTCACTGTTGAAGATGAAGTTTGTAATTGGAAACAAAGAAGGCAATTAGAATCGCAACATTCATTTACACTCATCATTAGTGAACAGTGTTCAGATTGTTTGAACATACTTATATTAAAATTACTGTCGGAAAAGTCGAAATAATTTTCTAAAATAAATTTCGTGTTTCAAAGTAATTACGCTATAGAAATCTATTCTATTTCGATCATTTGTCCAATTCATATGTAAATTCTTTTATCTTAAATATCTGTCTAAGAAATCATGGAACAGATATTATCAGGTGAAGGAACAGAGGAAACTCATAAAAAATATGGATAAATGAAATCTATTTTTAATGAAAGTTTAATTAATATAAGAATTCTCTCAAACAGTCGACTTTAATACAAAAATTAAGAAGACGAGCAGCTAAGTCAAATTAAAAAAATTCTTCGTATCAATTGGTACCGTAATAGAGATTATCCAATTAATATTAAAACGATGGACTCGGAAAAATTCACAAAAAATCAATTCTGGAAATTGCGCCTTCGGAGTTTGATCTATTAGAATTAATGGCTCCGATAATACAATTTAAATTATTTCTTCAAAACTTATAAAAAAAAAACATTTTTAGGACAAAGTAAATGATTAAGATTAGTAAGAACAACTGCATGGATCATTAAATTTATTAAACAATGACAAAAGAAAAAATATCATGGATACAACCAATGCTGATTGAGAATGATAGGCTTACAAGTAACGACTATAAATTTGCAGAATGGGTTTCGACAAGCTCAATCACAGAGATTAACTGAAGAACAATTAACAAATGGAATCTATGGTATATTGAAAATGAAAATTTATAAAGATCAAAGAATCGATTGGAAAATTCAGAATCAGAAGATGCTAGCAAATACCTTATTTAACCGAATTTCTCATACAAGGAAAATAGGAAAAATTATATCGTGCTGGAATTACGCACATTCTATTCGAGATAGATAAGACATAAAACAGAACAGAAATGGAAAGAATCATAAGCAAATGTATGGCTTGAAAACAAATGATTATCAGTCATATCTGATCTTCCGGAATCCAGGTCAAATACTCCAAAATTTTTGCTCAAGTTGGACTGTTCTTTCAGTTACTAAAAGGTGCGTAGCATTATTTATACTTTTCACGACAAGAGCAATAGAACTGGTGGAAAGTTTATTTGCAGAAAATCATTGTTCGACATGGATATCCAGAATTAGCTAGTACTAAGCGATAATGTTAATCACTTTCAACTGGTTTTCAAAGCTATTATTGAACAAAGTACTGAATAAGTAACCTTTTCGTTTTAAAAGGAATGATCAGGAAGAGTACAATTCCACGAGCTCCTTGGAATGAAGGAATTTCTAAGAGGCTAATGAGATCTATAAAAAAGGAATAAGAACGACTGGAAGAAAGTTATTATGGGAAAGAGAATTGATAACTTTAATAGCGGAAATTGAAGGTATCATTAATATTCCACTAATTTACTTTTATAGTGATAAAAAAGAAAGGAAAATTAGTTTTAGTCAATGAATCGATGTTCCTGGTGTTATATGGAAAGTTAGCTAAAATGAACGAATAATAAAGCATAAAGATCATGAAATAAGAAATGCCTTGATAGAAATGCCAAATGAAATAGATCGATAAATGTGCTAAATTCTCTAGAAATAGCTACTCAATAAATAAATTAAACGAGAATTGAAGAATTTAAAGAACCTGCTGTACTAAAAAAAAGAAGTTTTACAAGACACAAATGCAAACAGAAACAACAAAACAAATTCAGCAGTGAAAAGTTTATTTTTAATGGCAATAATTTCCATAACTCAATTAAGAATACCTAAATGGAAATTTAAATGGATCTCTGATATTCTGTTCAATGTATCAAGAATATGGAATTACATGACAAATATTCGAATTCGTGAATAAAATACAGAACATAAAGAGAACGGTATTTACTAAAGTCTATTTCAGATTACCGTTATCAGATAAAAGACTACCATATAAACCTCTTCTTACACCTGTAAAGAGTAAGATAATCAAAGGAAATTAAGTGAGTAATGTTATCTATTAGCTCATCGACCCTCGACAACACAAAATGGTATATCCATATTCTACCGTCGATTTTTATGTAATAACCAGTATGAGATAAAATTTTCGTCCCTGAATTCTTAATATTTCAATATTTTTAATAATTCAAAGCTGCTATTCTCGGAGTATAAACCTTCAGTTGATAATTGAGATTGTCACGATTATATCTTAAATCGACCTCACTCACTCACTATCTCCAATTTCTTCATATCGTAATATGCGTCGTTGAGTTCGAAAATTTCTCGACAGCTTATTCGGAATGCCTTGAAATAACCTCAGCAGTACCAGAGATATCTTATAGGTTATCTATTCTATGATGTTTCTCGATTTGTTTTCGATATAACGAACTTCATCATAAAGAACACTAGCACCTTCAGCCTTTAACACTACATACAACTTTCAATCAAGTCATATTCGTTTATAATGTGATGGTTATAAATATCTGCACCTTTTGCATTTATCTCGTCCTTCAATATGTTTCGTACCTTAAAGCAAGTCTCTTCCAATAAATGAATAACAAACAATGAAATACAGGTTCATATGGTTGGCTTGGAACAAAATATCAATCGACAAAAATTTTTTAATCATGAAAGGAAAAACATATTTTTAATACGAAAGAAGGTTGGTATCTGATTTCTATTATATTGAGCACTGCGAAACACAAAGCGACAATTGCGTAACTCATACAAGTTTATATAGAAAAACTGAGAGATTCGAAGCACAAATATATGAAGTTTATGTCATTACAGACAAACTAAAAACCGTATTTTCTTTTTAATTATAAAAGTGACACATTAATGATTGCTAATCGCGAATTTATTCTTGCTGATTTGTTATTAACATGGAAATTTTTGAATAGAAAATTCAACGAAAAAGCGAAAAAGAAGACATTTATAAAGTGCTACCTTCGTTTCAAAGAGTCAATTAATTATGACAAAATCAATCCCGGAGGAATTAAATGGTCCAGAAAATGTAAAATTCCAATATGTTTGTGATCGCTTAAGAAAAAATTAGAATTCAGCTATCGATGGAATATATTAAAGAAGTTTTCAAGATCGAAAAAAAATCTATTCTTATGAAAGGTATGTAAAGAAATACCAATTATCTAAAACGAAATTCCTTTCAATACTAAATTCATTTCCTTGAAATATTCGATTTTCGTCAGTTAGCAGTGTTGAAATAGTTCTCTAAAATAAAGCCTCAAAGCCGTAGAATTTGTTCCATCTGAATCGTTTGTCCAATTCATGTATAAATTCTTTTATATTAAATATCTGTTAATTAATTCATTTTAAATTCTTCGTCTTGTTCATCAGCTATCTCTTTTTGTAATTATCGCTTAACATCAGTAGTAAATTACGAACAACTAATTTGTCAATAATTGTTTCCTGTTTAATAAATTAGCTTCTGTATAATGTCTGCAATGTTGTAAATAACTTCCTGCATGAAAACCAAGCTTACATAATTACGTAATACTTGATATGTTGTAAAGTAATTTCTAGTATAAAAAGAAATGTTATTGTAAAAAGGGATCTTTTACTTTTTTTAATACGACTTTCAAGTCGATATCCTAACGATTATAGCTCCTTTATTTAAACCGATACGACGTTGCAAGTTGATATCTTATCCTAGACTTTGCTGCTTTATTTTTTTCTATCAAACATATCTTCTTGTTTTATTTTGTACATTTAATCTATATATCGATATTCTATATTGTATTATCATCGTGATTAATATGAATAAAGTTATAACAATTCATTCCGTTACTCGACTAATATTCTTTCCAAAACTTCTATTCCTTCATCAGGAGAAATTTTCACGACTAATTATTTCAATTTTCCGATATCTATTGACTTTCCTCCCATGAAATCTGAAATGAAATAAAATAGGCTTTAAAAAGTGGATATGATTCAAAGTGATGCAACATACGAAAGATTTTTTTTATACTTGAAAATATGTTTCAAAATTAATATCGGAGTGCAACAAATAGGTATGATATAGCTGGATATATATAGAAATAATTCGAATTTAACATCGCATTTTTCGAGAATTCTCACTCATAAAATTTTCATACAACAATGTGTTGTAATACAATATTAAGTTTTGATTAATTTCAAAAATTCTTCCCTTGTTTTCTCGTCTTCTCGAAAAACGCCCAACATAGAGCTCGTAATCGTAACTGCATTGATTTTTTGAACACCACGCATCAACATGCACATGTGACTAGAAGATTCACAAATTTTAAAGATTTGTAAATTTTTTTCAGAATATGTTTATTTACCATTGAATCAGGCTTGTGATCTGGAGAACTTTACCGTATACTTTGTATTTATATATGTTTGTGCACATATCAAATTGCCTTTGATTCCAATCTTAGTATAAATTGTTACAATTATTTTGAAATATTAAAAAGACAAAAATAAAAATATTTAATTATTGCAAATATCAAAATACAAACAAACCAAGCTTCTATAACCACACCAACACCAGTCGGTTGTATTGCTTTGGTCAGCGCTGCTGCTATTTGTTTCGTTAATCGTTCTTGCACTGAATTTTTGTTATCATATATTGTGTATCATTTATCATTATCGTAGGAATCACTTCGAGAAATATTATGCAGGATTTGTTGTTATAAAGCAGATGGAAAGTCAACAATTTATAGATTGAAAGAAATGAATTTTCCACTTAGTCTAAAAAGCTGAACATTTATTGACTTTTATTAATAAACTGAAATTTATTAGAATCAAACTGTACCTTGTAAACGCCGGCTGAACATTTCAGTAATACGGGCGATCTTACTAAGACCCAAAATCTTCTTGTTTGGTATGTAACCGATGTGCGCTTTACCATTGAAAGGTACTAGATGATGTTCACACAAGGAAAAAAACTCGATATCCTTAACGATGACCATGTCGTTGTGATCTTCATTAAACACTGCCCCATTAATCAGATCTATAAGTAAATTCTAGATAGTTGCAAAACGCTGCTCGAAATTAAATAATAGGAAACTTTGTTTCCCTTTGATCTTAAAAATCTGCTTGTCAAATTTTATTTATCCTCAAAACCATCTTATCATTGGAATGCCTTCGTTTGTAAGTTAGATCTCAAGAGAGACATTTTTCCCGTGTGGTGATTTTGCTGATACGAAAGTTGGAGATTATGTAAGGAACAAAAGCATATGTTCAGTAAATTCACCATCCAAATTGTCTTCATAGCCTTTGATGAAGAAAAGCATTTTATCAATCCTGGACGTTTGCAATCATCTCCACAATGTTGGATAATAGTTTTGTAAGCTCGACATAAATTTTTGTACTGTACCGAAAACAACGATGTATGTTGCATCATATTATTATATTTAATGTCTTGCATTTGCATATTTTTATGTATTTTTCTTGGCTCTGAAAAATTTTTTAATTTTATGCGCAGTCAGATCATTTGCAACGAATTTTATACGAAAAAGTGTGGAATGAGAAAAAAGATAATTCTAATGAATTTATGACAGAAATAGTTGAACTTATTATTTAATATTTGATTTTAAAATATATAAGATCAGTTCCGAATGAAATATTACTCTTCCAGACCTTTTCGGAATATGGCTCTTAGCTCTCCTATCGATTTTCAATCAGATATTCCAATTGTGACGCTTGAAGTATTTTTCCTTTTTCTAAAAAAATCACAACTCCTGCAGACACTGAGCTAACGGATGAATTTTCTTTAATATCATTGACAACTAACAAAGATTAAATTCTATTAAAAAAATTATTTAAGTTTTGAAAATTTTTTCATAAATGTTTAAATAGTTTTGAAAAAGTAAAAAAAAATGATTTTCTTGTACTGAAAAAAATAAAATAAAAAGAAAAAGAAATCATTCTAAGGTCATGGCTATTTGTCTTTAAGAGACAGAATTAGTGTGAAAGACTTATATGAAGCAGTTAAAATACTTTTATTTGCTTTGACATTTCCTTTTTTCGGATTTGCAGAATCGATAGGTTGAGAATGATTGTTGAAGCCAATTCGAACCCGTTACTTAAGAATATATTCTTTTTTCATATTTTTCAAACCAAATATGCACTTTTTGCTTTTAAAAATGCATTCGATTGTTTCGAATATTTTCGATATTGATGAAGGATACTATTAGAAAAATAAGCTTCGAAAAGTTTAAGCACTTTTGGCTCTGTTACAGAAAAAGGAAATATTTATCGTTGTTACATAGCTAAAATAGGCCAACTTTTACCGATTAGCCAAGGTCTATTGAACAACATAAATAATTGCAGTATGCTTATTTTACTCTCTCAATAAATGGTTCATTCTAAGCTAATGTAAATATGAATTAAAAACGACTCTAATATATGTGTACAAGAAATATAAGTAATAATTTGGACCAAAGTATTTTTTAGTTAGCGGTATTGTTACGGCTCTTAAATGATAGCATTTTATTGGCTTTTTATTGATTGTGAATTTGAAAACACATAAGTTATGGCAAGCAGAATATTAATGAAGTATATTTAATATGATATATGGGAAATTAAATAAAAAGAAGGAAAAGTTTGAAACTGAGTTAAAGGGACATAAAAGTGATACAGAAGAATACCAGAGATTGGAAGATTTCACTCAATGAATGAAGAGACATTGAGAAGTTTAAAGCAATGAAATTGAGAAAAATTCAAATATGAAGCAAAAAATATGTACGCAAGTACAAAAAAAGTTCTAACAAATTTTTTCTTTGATAAAAAAATACCAAAAACATTATAAATCAAAAATGATTAATAACTATTGCATTAAGCATTCGCAATTTCACCCAATCTTTTTTCTTCAGATTATTTGATGGCACATTTTCATTTATCATAGAAATTTATTTATTATGAAGTGTCAGCAAGATATAAAGGATAAGTTATTTCATATGACTCATTTGTTTTCAGCGGTTCATTTTGATAGAAAGAATGCAAACTGTTTCTGATATTATCGCAGCCGATTCAGGAGAGCCAAAAATTCAAGATGATAAGATCTAGCTCTTTTTATTCAGTAATTGTGTCTTGAAATGAGTTAAGTAAAATTGGAGTTACTAAGAAATTCTAATAGATTTGAAATTAATGATCAAATACAAACAAGCAACTAAGCATAGCACGAAGTATTTGGCAATCGAAATTTCCATTGAGAAGCATGGAACATCAGTTGAAATAATTCTATTGAATTGATAAAAAAGATCACAAATGAAATCGATGAAGCTTTTTTTGAACAAAATTTCTATCTGATTGCTTCAGAATAGATTCAGGATATTGCTTCAGAATAGATTCAGGATAGTGTTTATATCCTTAATCTTATCTTCTATTTTTTTTTTTGAATAATGTCTTCTATTATCTAGGCAATGAGCAAAGTTTATGCAAAAAAGCAATCATGCGAACTTATGCCAGAAGATTTGCACTGCTCGAGTCAACAGCGGTAAAACCACCCGACTCAGTGTTTGAGGATGATACTCTCAAAGAAGAACCTCAAATAAAAGAAGGCGAACTTACTGAAAGAGTTTGATTCTTTGTGTTTTTGAACATTGACAAAATTTCAAAGAAATTTCATAAATTAGAAATAGCTTAAAACAACTAACTAGAATTGATATAATTCTATTGATTGATAAAAAAGATCACAAAATGAAATCGATGAAGCTTTTTTGAACAAAATTTCTATCTGATTGCTTCAGAATAGATTCAGGATAGTATTTATATCCTTAATCTTATCTTCTATTTTTTAGAAATCAACTGATTCAAATAAAATTAAATTTGAAAGACATTGTTTTATTGACATTAGTTCTTCATATTATTAATGGAACTAAGGTGTTGCTTCCATAGAAAAATTCATGAAGCCAATTTCACTGAAACTTTTTCAAATTATTCAAAAGATTAAAATCAAGCTTACTTCAAAGTGATTTTAAAAAATACTAAACAAGTAAGTGGAGCTATAAAAATAATTTTTTCCAGCTCTCTGATTTGACTGATAAAGAAGATAATGATCACTACCACAAATCGCATTCCATGAAGGTGGTTTTTTATTTGTTACTTTAGCAATCAATAAAATGATGTCTAACACTAATAAACTATAGATAACATTATAGTCAATCATTTATATCTCATTATTTACTATGTTCAATTAAACGAGTTAAATTAAATTGAATTAAATTAAGCTAAGTGAAATTAAACAGTTCTAGTAAAGCTATTTATGATAACTTCATTTTGACTAGTCATTATATTTATTCTGATCATCATTTCCAGCTAATCATACCACTTCTAAAAGATCCTGTGTTTGGTCATTAACTATAATAAACTTTGTGATAGCACTGCTGTGTTTTATCATTTTTATCACTACGGCGATCTTCCTTATTGAAGTAGTCGATGTAAACAGGACGGTATTGCTTCTCACATGCTCAGCTCGTCATAGTTATTGTTTTAAACCATTAACCTTTGAAAGCTTCAAGAAGATTTATTTCTATGTTTTTTGATCAGTGATATACAAAAATAAACAAGAAATAAGAAACTAAAATATTTCATAGATGACGAAAATATCCAATCGTGAACAGCCATGTTTATACCAATGGAGTGAATGGGGTCCATGCTCAGAAACATGTCTATCATCTTCACGCTTACCCTCTCGATCACGACATGTTCTTAAGAAGAGCATTATCCAAGCTCATGGTCGTTTTCCAAGCTGTCCTAATAATTTGGAAACAATGGTTGAACATATGCCTTGCAATGTTTATCGGTGTCTATTAATTTTCACATTCATATAAAAATTCTCATATGTGAAAAAAAAATACTCATTTAAATTCTTGTAAAATTTCGTGTTTCTGTGAAAGGATTTTATAGGATAGAAACAGAATCTCGAGTGCCACGGAATGTAATAATGTATTTTAGATGTCCAGTGTTTCTTAGTTCCATTACTAACTGGACCCAATGTGTCTACAAAGATCCTAATATTCTTGTAGCAGGTGGTTGCTATAGAATGCGGGATCTTCCTACTACGAATCAACTTATTTATATCGACACTGATGATATTGTACATGATTGTGAATGTCCCGATCATATTCTCTAAATACTTTTGTTTTTATCAATTCGTTTTATGCACTATTTCTGTGATAAATCGTTGATAATGAAATAATTATCAGCTATTTATTAGCGAAAGACAATAGTTGAGAAGAACTTTTTATTTGTATAAGACGTCAACGGAGAAAAAAGATGATTTTGAACTGTCTGAAATGAACCATTCATCTAATAAAAACCTTTTGTAATTTCTTTTTTAGTAATACTAATTTCTATTATTTTCTCCC
The DNA here is from genome assembly GCA_008729115.1 of Dirofilaria repens. Classification (NCBI taxonomy): domain Eukaryota; kingdom Metazoa; phylum Nematoda; class Chromadorea; order Rhabditida; family Onchocercidae; genus Dirofilaria; species Dirofilaria repens. The sequence goes on from SNRZ01000105.1 coordinate 50,988, forward strand.
TCTATAGTCGGAAAGTCAGATAAATCTGTAGAAATATGCATGCGTTGGATTCTAAAACGAGTAATTTTTCAAAAATTGTGAATGTTATATTTCGGACTTCCCAAAAATTCCAACTACAACTACAAATTTCGTTTCTCAGATAACTTTTGGTCTAAACAGAGTAGAAACATTTTCTGAAGCAAAAATTTGCTTTTTTGAATGTCCTCGAGAAGTAGTAAAAAAGAGACGAATATCAAAGAAATAAAAAAAGTCGAAGAAATTCTTGAAAAATGTGAATAAGAAATTCACTAATACTTCTATCCTAATCGCGTAGACTATGTATGACCTTACAAAAATCTTTATTATGGTTTTTAAACATTTCTTGAATGATTTGGAAATGATTTCTGATCGAATTTACTTAAACGTGAAAAAAATCCTTTTTTATATGTCACAATAGTTTTTTTTAAATTTATCATTTACATTATGTTTCAGCTAACAATTGAGTACTAATTTTATGCAAATTCATCCGTTCAATTATTTTGAATAAATAATATAAAATCTAATGAAAAACTAGTAAACGCATTATTTTTGACCAGCTGTCTTCCAGAAAAATGGTAACTGTTGCTAAAATGGATTCGATGCGTTCACAAGAACCACAGTTACAGGAGAATAGTACTTATAGATTGTTCTTTGTTTTATCAAATATAGAAATCATGTTTTATATAATTAGAAGAAATTTAAAACTGAAGTTTAAAATTAATCAGAGTTAAAGTTTAAACTGAAAACATCAACATGGAGAATATAGCGATCTAGCAAAAACTTTGTGTTATTGATGCTATTGTATATCGGACACATTGATCGGAAAAAGTCGCACAGATATAATAAGTTGCATATAGGAATGTCAAAGAACCAAATAGCTAAAAGATTTTATCGAAGTCGAAGAGATGTAATCAGTTGTACAAGAATGTCATAATGTCAGGTAGTATGAGCATGGTTTCAAAGAAATCAACGACCCGAAAGGATGGATGTGCTTATCGCTAAAATATTCCGGTCTAAAAGTAAACGGAATTAATCAATCATAGGACGACAAGATGGAGCTCAAATAAGGACAGGGAGTAAAGGAAATTTAAAGATCAGAATGTTGCGGCAGTTCAGTTGAAATTTAGTTCCATGAATGATTCGACTGCAGCAGATGAAGCAGTTCGACAGTTTAACAGCACGAACAACAGTTCAGCAGAAACAATAACAGTGAAGCGAAGGGAAAACCCACAGATGCGAAGGAAAATTAACGATATCGTAGTGAGCATTCGGAAGATTGTCCTCCGCTTATAACGTCTTCATTTATTTCGCTTCCTACTATTATATAGGTCGATATTGTATAATATCATATAGGACCAGTAAAGAATAATTAGCAAGTCACAGTAGTTAAGAATCAAACTAAAAACAATAAGGACTTTTTCTGAAAATTTCTTGACAGCTTTTTGAACTTTCCTTAGGATTGAATTTCGTCTAATTCCATTATGTGATTTCATGATTGATTAATCTTACTTATTATAAATCGAAGTTTTAGGTAGTAAACATTTCCTTTGAAATAATCTTTGCTGTATTCTATTTAATGTTTTTTAAATATATGTTCTATTTGATCTGTTTAATATTCCTGTACAAATTGATTATATCTTTTCGGCTTTCACCGACACAAAAAATTGCATCGATCGGCTTCTCATAAAGAAGAAAAAGTTGAATTAATTGAAAAAAAATTGAATGCGAAAACTGAGAAAGCATTGGTATTTCTTTTGTCTTCTACCAGCCATGATAAATTTCTAGAAGATGAACAGAAATTGCTTAATGTGAAAATCCTGCATGAATATGTGCGTAAATCTGCGTTATCCAACGATAATGCAATATTACCTTCCCAAAAAGAAAAATGAACAAAGAACTCTTGATGAAGAACCTGAAATAAAAGAAGGTTATTTAACACAACAGGTAGCTTTTGAATTCATTAAATACGCGTAGAAAAACATGTACCGAAAGCTTCATGAAGGCTGTGTGAAAGTCATATGAAGAGCATACTTTCAAATTTTGAAGATTAAGAATTCGTAAAAATGATTTTTCAGCTGTCTGATGTGACTGATTTAGAGGAAGATGTTGCCTCTTATACCTCACCTTTTTCACACTATATATATAAGGTGATTAACGTATTTGTTTATTGATTATTTAAGCATCACTCTCTCATTTGCTTTACTCAACAACATTACTTATTTTGATAAAAATTGTAATAAGTAATCAATCTATACGATTGTTTTGGTTAGTATCCAAATAAATTTGTACTGCTAGATTTTTCGTGGACAAATCAACTATTTTGCTTTAAATTTTATTTTTTGCAGCGGATAATGCGTGATCCACGCATACGAACGCTAGCTGCATCGAACTTCGTAATAGTTTTAATATGCTCTTGCTTATTTATAGCTATGATAATCTTTCTGGTGAAGGCATTGGCCATCCATAACATGGTACCTTCTAATTACTATTTAACTCACTTTTGAAAAACTGGAATTAATTTAATATATATATTTTTTTAATTAGTTATCGATTAAGATGAGATGAACGAAGTCTGTGAGTTGCATGAAAATAGCAAACTTCCAGTTTTCGCCCTTTTGCTTGACTGCATATATACATATAGAAATGAATGTAATGTGTGTTCAGAGTCATTAATAATCACCGAAATCTGATATTAACTTGTTATCACAAACTAAAGGTAAATTTTGAAAAATACTTCGATTAATAAAATAATGCATTAAAATAAACATCTAAGTATAGAAGAAATAATGCGATTATATTTTCATCTAAGCGATTTTATTTTCACTTCATCAGTTTCTCATAAGAGAATTTGAAATGAATGACAAACTTGCCAGGTAGTGGAAATCTCGGAAAGTGAACTGCCATGTATGTACCAATGGAGTGAATGGAATGCATGTTCAGAGACATGCATGAGCACTTTAAAAATGCCTTCCCGATCACGTCACGTCCTAAAAAAAAGCATTATTCGTTCCCGCGGTAGATTCCCGCCTTGTCCTGAAAATTTGGCAACGATTGTTGAAAGGATGCCTTGCAATATTTATCGGTAAGGGTTTTTTTTTTAAATTCTGTTCTTTCAGTATTGACATATTGCTAAAGTTAAACTCAATATTTCTTATCACCTCTAAATTAAATAAATACTTATCATTGCAGATGTCCAGTCAATCTGAGCTCAATCAACGAATGGACTCAATGTTTCTACAAAAGTCCAAGTAAAGGTGCGTTAGGCGGTTGTTACAGAATACGTAATATTCCAACTATTAATCAGCTCATTTATGTCGATACCACAAATGTTACGGAAGATTGCGAATGTCCCTCTGTTATTTTTTAAGCTTTCGCTTGTTCCCAAGCATATATATGTGTATGTCGCACTCGAAAAGTCTTTCGATAAGTAAACATTTCATTAGAGCATATCGTTTATGTCATTCAATTTTTGTCTTTGATTGAAATTCGTAATTTCATTGCCAGTTCAGATCTATTGCTTGACTTTTAATCCTAAAAAATATAATAAGTATTTGTATCCAATAATATATCTTTATTGAATATTTATTATTCTTTTGTACCCTGTTCAAAAATCGTTTGTGTTAAACCCAATCTTTAGAATGCAATGACAACTGAATGTTAAATAAACCAATTTCTCTTTATAGTAGTCCAAGCTGAAGTACAATCGAAATTAAAATCTTTAAGTGACCGGTGAACATTTTATTCATCAGTTTGCTTTCTTTTAAAGAACACATTAGATCTGGCTTCAATTATCTACGATCGAGTATGTTTAACCATCATTGGTTTCTATCAAAAAAAAAAGGAAAAGAAAACTTTATCGAAGATAGAACAAAAACAAAAGTTCACATAAGAAATAACATCAAATTATCATTTCTACCAGTAATTCTGGTTGTTTCCGGTTGCAACCGTAATTCGCATGTGCTACCATAGGTTCCGTTGGGACAAGTTCGGCATTCTATCTCCGTTTATGAAGCAGCCTCCTCCATCTCTTCAAATTCATTTGTATTGAAACTAATAAATATGCTTGTTGGCATATAATATTTTTGCCATACATTTTCAATTTTAGAAATAAAAAAAGGCCAGAATGAAGTATTTCTAAAAGATATATTTCAAACAACAATATAGTGTATATGTAACAGTAAGAGTAACTTTAAAGATATTCTCGAATCTATTCATATTTCTTAATGTTTCAGTACTATAGGGTCACATAATAAAATTCAAAGCAAGCCACAAAGTAATTTTCTGTTATGGCTAAGTTTTAAAACATTGGAAGAACACAAACAAAATCTAATCGGCATATATTTAACAACTACGTATTTGTTTGCATTTATCAGCTCTTTTAATATAAGTAAGACCAGAAGATGACATATAATGGATTAATTAATTATAAGTAAATTAACTGTTTCTAAGTCAAGGCTTCTAAAAAGAGTGAGCAAATCATTTGCTATTGAAACAATAACTGTCATATTAAATATCTCCTGAATACTTCTTTGTCTTCTTCCAAACTTAGTTAAAAAAGAAACTCACGGGCATGGGCACGGAATACAATCTTCTGTTGTGCCTTGTGTCGCATCACCGTAAAAACCTTCTGCACAGTTCTCACACTGATTTCCAGTCGTGTTATGCAAGCAGGACTATAATGACAAAATATTAATTGTGTTAAGATAATTATCTGAAAATTAAAAACTTTAACAGTGCTCCAAAGGGATGCTTCCGGAAGATGCGATGACTACTGATACATTGCACTGATATATTAAGATTAATTGCTTCTTTACTACAAATACAAAAGTGTATCCATTTGTAATGAATACGCTTTTGAGGTTGTTCAAATTATAAAAATTTTTCATATACTATTTTTAATAATCTGTTTCATTTTTTCAGTTTGATCCTTTTGGTCTTTCCTGTTCTTGGAGACAGATCAGTGAAATGATTGATTCATTTAATTATTTGGAAAATTTGATGAATTTGCCACAATAGGCAGGCAATCAAATAGCATCGTTCATAAACGAATGTTAAAAATGAAGTGATAAAATGATTACAAAACATTCGCCATTCTCATTGCATTGCGAGGAATGCTTATTGCATATACATTCTGCAAACTCAGTGTTTCTCTCAGCTGCTATGCAACCAATTTCGCCCATTAAAGCACTACCTTCAAATCCATCTAAACATCTGAAAAGACCTCGCTGAATACCATTATTTAATTATCTGCAATTTGTGCATAGCAATAAAGCCGTGAGCCTGAGAATATGCTAGATGCAATGATGATGACGACGATGATGATGATGATGATGATGATGATGATGAATTTTATCTCAATTATTTTATTACATTTATTACAATAAATTATGGATGCTTATTCCAAATGATAGCGGTTTTTCAAATTAGGATTGCTTGATTCATTATTTCGTTTATGCTTGCAGGGGTCGGAATCACAATTCAGAATTTAAACTATGCAAGAAAATCAATGTTCAACAAATAATTTTCAATTTTGAGTTAAGCCTCCTAATTTCATCATCAACAACTATATCCTACAACCAATATCTTTATAACTTACTTTTCGCATTGTACTCCAAAAGTATTATCAGCGCAGTTCAAACACTCATGCGTGAACGGACCGCAAATAGATGAATGACCATTGCAAAAGCAATCGCCCTTATAGCCAAGGTAAATTCGATTACAAATTGGAATAGATTTTCTGAAATACGGATAAACAAGATGAAGTCAAATATCTCGAAACTGATTGATTTAGAAATATTTAAATACTGATAAGAGCTTACCCGGCTTTTATTCGATTTTTTTCATCTTTTATTTCAGCAGCATATGTTGCCAATTCAGCACTGAGCATCTGTGCTGTAAAGTTTCCATCCCATCTGTGTTCTTCCAACTTCTGTGTTTTAAAAATTCTTAAATTATCGAAAATCGCAAAAAATAACAGAATTTTTTAATGTGAAAAATGAATCGAAAACGTAAAAAAAGAAATAGAATGACTGCGGAACTATTTTTTGATTTTAAAGAATTAGAAAATATTCGTATAAAATTATTTCATAAAATTTTATATTCCATAAAATCCCATAAAATTTTACAGTGGCAATTTCATTGCCAAACATCCGGCGTACGAATCGTTTACATTCGGATTCGATGATTTTTTGTGCGTTCATTTTCTTCTTATGTTCAGCTTTTTCATAAAATTCAAAAATGCGTTCATAAACTACATCATCACTTATATCCATCATGAATCAGATGACCCAATTCGAACTTCTGAAAAAGAGCGATAATGAAGTCACCTTAAGCAGTATTTAGATTGTTTTTAATATCTTATCTCTTGAGTTTGTTAGCCTATAAGAAATCTAATAGTTATAAAACTCCAACTTAAAATTTTATTTATCAAAATTTTAAACTCCTTTAGAAATTAATTGCACATCTAGATCTAAATGTTGAATTTTATCACGATGATGCTAAAAGAACAAACTTGATCGGGAGATAGCCACGACGTTAATTCTCCAAAATCAAAGCTTTCGATACCATATATTTCTGACAAAAAATGCCTGTTTGATCTGCTTCGGTGCGTTGATTTTCATCTGTCAAATTTTCTATCAGTTGAGCAAATTTAGTTACTAACAGTTCAACAGAAATTGATCCTTTATTCATGAATTTGAGCAGTTCAAGTCCATCAGTTCCGAAAAGTCGCTTCACTCGATTTTGACAAATCTGTTTTAATTCTCTGAAAATCCCCAAATGAATAAATAAGGTTTTTCAGATTTCCGGTTAAAATAAATTTTAGTGATGTTCGATTTATTTTTATGTATTGTATTATAATTCGAAAACTTCTGTTTTTCTTATCATACTGTTATACTTATGAAAGTTCTTATTCCCGATATCTTGTCCTAATTTTGATTTCCGAAAATTGACTGTTGATCAATCTGACAACAGATTCTGAATATTAAAACTGCATCCCTGCTGAATCAAACTGCTAAGTCGCAAAGTGTATTTGTCGATATCATAAAAAGCAAGCATTCTAGCCAAGGAATTCGAGATCACGAAATATATTTACAACATTTATTTTAATCATCGATATTATTTTCTTGAACAAAACATAATTTTTTAATTTATCAATTTTTCTAAAAACATTACTCGGATACTTTTTCTTGACTTAACGAATCGAGATTTTCGTAATAATTAAAATTTTTGACAAAAATTTTCGTGTCTTGTTCCTTCTGTCAATATTGTTTCAATTTCGCTTTCCTGAAACTCGTTTTAAGATTTTTCAATAGCATGTCATGTTCAAACTAAAGCAATCGAATTGAATAATCTTAAAATTTAAATTTTACTTGTTCTCAATAAACCAATGAATTTTTTGACGAATAAATTATCCTCATTTATTTTTCTTGGATATCGTATTGCGGTGATCCATAAATATTATAACTAGCTTGCATTGGAGCAATCTGAAATTTTATTTGCTGAAAAGAGCGATCTGGAAAAGTTCTAAGATTCAGTTTTTTAATTTAATATATGAGGAATCCTAATCCTTGCATTATTTTGTGTTGGATAGTAAGAGCTAAGTAACTCCTTAAAATTTTGTTTATGATTGAGCACCATTTTCTTAACATTCTTATTCTGAATGAATTTTCTTGAATGAATTTCCTGCTTTCCAAATTAAATGTTTACCATATCAGCATATTTTTTATTCGTTTTACTTAATCGCATATAAAATTGATTCAATTTTTCGTTAATTTCTTCCCCTGTCCGACCAAAGTTATACATATCGGCAATTAAATCATAATTCCGATTGCCCAAAATTACTCGCAATAATTCACTGCATGTTTCTCGAAAACTTCGTACTGCCTTTAAATTATGAGTTGAGATGTATCATTTTAATCATTAATCACAATAAACTAGCTTGCAAGTTGGAGCAATCTAAAATTTTATTTACTGAAAAGAGCGATCTGGAAAAGTTCTAAGATTCAGTTTTTTAATTTAATATATGAGGAATCCTAATATAAATCAATCTTTTGTTTATTCATGGATTTAAATAAAAGATTTATTTACTAAAGGAGAGAAAAACGTTTTAATGCAACTTGATGAGATAAATTTATGTATGTTATAATTCTGCACTTAATTTCTGTTAAATTTTAAAATACAACAAAGGCGTATATAGATTCGATCATCAGAGCTGATGACTAGTTGATGACTATCATTATTATTCAGGTCTAACGAGAGGAGAATAATCATGATAAATATAGGATAGTATTAATATATATTTGTCTGTTAAAGACTAAATTTCAAAGAAAAATAGATAAGTAGTTATGAAAATAATTAAATTAATTTCTGGAATTGACGAAGAGAAAATCAAATATAATGCTATTTTAAAAAATAATATTTTAGAATGAATTAACGACGAAATAGTGATTTTTAATTTTCTTGCCATTTAATCGCATCGAATAAATTAAGCTTTATAAAATATAACAATTAGATCATTTATTCACCTGTTAGTTTCCGAAGAGAATATCGCTTTATCACAGAACTTTTATCTAAATTACTATTATTTAAATTTATTTTGACCATGTCAGCAGTATACATAGAAATAATTTAATTCTTATATTTTATTAGCGATAGAAATTCAGAGATATATAATTTCTCGAAATATAAACTTCTCGAATTGTAAAATCTCAAACCCACTTTTTACTTACCATCTCTCGCAATCCGCCATCAGTCACGAGTAATTGAGCATATGTTTTTTCTAATACCAGTGCTATGTCATTTGTTGCTTTAAACAACTTGTTTAACATATTAACCTGCTCAAGAGTTAACCATTTCCACATATTCAAATTACCAATTCCTTCCCACTTTTCGTTTCTTCCTTTTTCTGTAAATCTGTCGATCGGAACAACTAGTACCACATCTTCTCCTATAAATGATTTAAAAAATTTTTTGCTAAACTTTTAAAAAATTGGGAAATTTTGTTTGCTAATTTAAGCAGAGTTCAGAGGGCGATAGTAAAAAATACATAACTATCTCGATGATATTAATAGTTTAACCCCTAATGCATAAATCGAGCTCTAGTTCCTTTTTATTTTCTTTTTTATATTTTGCATCAAATTGCAGTCAGGAGTAGTTGAGCATATGTTTTTTCTGGTACCAGTACTATATCATTACAACATTACGTGTTTTTTGTCATGTAAGACAAAAAATTAGGGAAACCAACTTTCATCTGCTTCGAAAGTCTGAGATTCCATCTGTCGAATTGCTGGTGTTCGATGCTCAGCTTCTACAAACAATTTGTCAACCTGGTCTTGAGCAGCCAATGATATTCTTTGCAATTCATTTCGGAGCTGTAATGATTAGCTTTGGATATTAGCAAATCTATTTTATATAAGTATGGGATGTGTTCTTATCTTTCCAATCAAGATTTAAGATTTAAGCTCATCTTTGGAAAATTAAAAAAAAGTCCATAGTTAGTTGTTATCATACACATTTCAATTTTTTTCTATTTATCACTCGTCTATGAAGATACTAACCTCTGAACATAAAAGTAGATGAAGCTTGTTGAGGAAGCATAAAAATCAATGTTGATAGTATAAGGATTTGAGAAGCGAAATATTTTACTTCTGACATATGGAGAATAATAATAATCGAAGATAATTCAATGTTGGAGATTTCAAAAATTGGAAACAGATGAAAAAACGAGAAAACCAGATAGTAGAATAAATGTCTGCATCAATAAGAATGAGAGAATTTTGCTGGATATCTTGAATATCAATTTATTTACCTGTTGTTAATTGCTCTCATTAAATGGAAAATTAACATTTAAGAACTAATTTTTTATCTTATTAGGCTATGTATGCATTTATATCAAGCAAAGAGAAGAATTGGGTGTTAATTTCAAAATTTTAGATCAATTGAAATAGTTAACTTCAAACTAAAATTATTTTTATATTATAGCCAAAAAAAATATCATGAAATCTATCTTGAAGTAGTATGCTGAAGTAGTATATTCAATTTTTTTTTCCATTATAAAAATCATGCATAAAACATTTTACACATTGACGCAATTAAAACATATTTCAGCTTCAGCCAATCGTATGAAACGTTTTGAACTTAATTAAGCATATCGAGCATTTTTGATTACGCCAAAGAAATATGAACAATGGTTGCAAGATTATTCATGAAATTGTGATATTGTTTTACTTTTATTAAGAAGGATTTTGAAAAAAAATAAGATCAAAGTTTTGCATATCCATATGCATGTTAATTATGTTTAATTTTTGTTTTTCCCATTCAAAGATTGGCTAATTATATTGCTGAAATTTTGATGACTATTTTGTGAGTCTTCACCAACAATATTTCTCAGAGCCATTCTGCAACCTTCTTGAAGTTCTTCTGGTACCTTTTTCTTTTATCACCTGCTAAACTTTCGAAATAATCAAAAATTTCTTCTGAATATCCATTTTCGATTTTCCTCCTTCTTTCATTTTTTTAATTTCATCTTTCTGAGCATCGTAAGCCAGCTCAGATACGTCTGAAAATAGCTTTCTAAATTATGATTATTTCGTTTGTATCGCTTATTAGCTTCAGTGTAAATTTGCGGGGAAAGCCATCGATTGCTTGATGTTGTTGTTGATAATCGTCATAATCTCTTCTGTGATTGCCTTCATTGTACCATATTTGTTTCGCAAATTTCCAAGTCGTTGTTCACTTCCTTTTGCTTTTCTTGCGATAGGCGCTTGATATATTGCCGAATCTAGATTACATTTTACAGAGATTCATATAAATCAATCTATTTATGTGTTTCTGCTAATTTTAATTCCAAAATCTGCATAAAATATGAAATGGAAGAAAAAAGTTATATATGAATGCACAGAAAAATTCCAGGAAAAAATGAATATTAGTAGCATAAAATTCAGGAAATTTGGAAGAAATTGAAATGATTTTCTTGAAATTTAAAACCAGTTGAAGTGGATATTAAGCTTGAAATATTAACTTTTCGCAGTGGATATTAAGCTTGAAATATTAACTTTTCGCTATATATCTTGTAAATACCTTCCGCTTGCAAGCGAAATGATCAGTGTGATGTAAATTTTCTAATTCAATTCTCTCTTCGACGGAAGTCACGTTGTCGAGCCACTCATAGCAAGGAACGTTTGGTTTTTTCAATGATATGTAGTTGTTTATCAGTTTCCATAATTTCAATGTAAGAGAGTAATCTAAATGATAATGCAAAATTGTAATTCTTTCTGGAAATCACGGATTGAAACCGTTTTTTTTGCTATGAATTAATCGGTTAAGAATGAAATTGAAAATTTTGAAAAGCCAAAATTCAATCGAAAATTTTCTGCAAGAATTTTATGGTTCAAAGTTGGAATTTATTTAAACATTTCTTCCTGTTTATCTATTCCACAAAATTTTCCAAAATCCCTTCAAATTCCTATTATAAATTAAAATTACGACGCTTTTCTTTTTTTTCGGAGGTCTGTGTAATAAAATCCATCTTTTCGAGTATCTTTCACAGTCTGAATATTATACTTTTGTTTAATTGCCGACAATGATTCGCCGCTTGCTTTAATTTTTTCTGATTTCTATTTTTTGTTCAGGCGTAAGCCATTGAAGATGCTTCTCCATTAGAGCGTCAATATCACGCTTCGATCGATTAATTTTTTTGTGATAAACTTCATCACATATCTGCAAATAGGACAAAGATTTAAAATGAAAGATTGAATTCTTCATTCTTCATTCTTTTCTGCTTTTACGCATCGAATACCACTAATACTGTAATTTCATATTAATTTTTTCATTCGGGATCATTTCTCTGTGAACTAGCCATTTCATCCCATATATTATTTGCATCTTTATTAAGCAAATTTCAGAATGAAATATTGTTGAAGCTGGAAATTTGAGGTATTATTTCAGTAAATAAGCAGAAAAGAATGAATAAGAACAATTTAGGAATGTTGAAGGCAAGGAAAAAAACAAGAAAGGAGATGAAATGAAAAGATTGTCACGATCGATAACATTATTGGTAATATTTGCATGGAAACTTATGTTCCCGTAGTTCAGCAATACCTCAAAACTAATTCAGCGACTTTCCTCAGCTGATATTATTGATGTCATCATCACTTTATTATGATTTGGCTTATACTTCAAAGAATCACAAGACAGAAACTTTGTCGGTTCAAAATTAAACATTACTGTCTGCATTACTAGAAACAATAGTAACTAACTGTAAATCAGATTCTCAAAAAACTTAATTAAGTCGTCATTTTGAAATTCAAAACTTTTAACTTATTTGATATTCTGAAATTTAAGTGTTTCTATCAGTTGCATAATGACAGTTTTCTTAGCTCCAAGATATGTGATATCAAAAAGAAGTTTCCATTATATAAATTTGTAAAAAATGACATCAAGCAAGAGTATTTCTTCAAAATAGTTAAATGAATTACCTGATAAAATTTATATGCCTTATCTCGTATGTTTTTCAGTTGTCTATGTAAAATTTGATCAATAATTTTTTTCTGTTCATGATGATTGGCTTCATCATGGAAAGCTTCTAACTTTTCGATTTCGTCTTCTCTTGCCAAGGCCAGAAAATATTTCCTGCATTTCTTCTAGAAAACGGTAATAGATTATTTTTAATGTTGCAGTTTCGAGCAATGAATGAAATTATGCAGATATCTGTACATCAACCCATTTTTATATTTATTATTGCAATTAGAGAAATGAAAATCAAGGAAGAAAAAAAAACGGATTTGAAACAGAAAACCCTTTCGACAAAATTAACTTTAAATGAATGGTGCATATATATACCTTGTAATCGTTTACGAGTTCCTCCTGCATCGCTATAGGAAGTTTAAGAAAATATTCGTTAACTTTTTTGTATATTTCATCGAATGATAACCCATTATTACGCATCTGTTGAAATTCATGCTTCTGCTCTTCGGTCATCCATAAGATCCATTCATTATACTCCTCGTTCACATAACGCTTTTTCCGATGATTGGAATTCATTATCTTATTCCACATTTCACCACATATATCTGTAAGCGAATCATCTGCTGAATATGAGAAATTTGAAATGTTATTTTTGATTGAGTATATATATTGTTTCCGTATATGGTCCTAGCAAGTCATTTCGTTAATAACCTTTAATATAATGCAATTTATCCTGTTGTTTCTTCGGTAGACGTTCGAAATACTCATCAAGCAGGGTATTGAAAAACTAATCGATTCCTTTTCTGCAATTCAATTTAATTTTGGAATTATAGTGATAGTATTATACCGTTACCATAATTTGCATTCATGATATTGGAATACATAATTAACATAATTTCCAATTTCAATTCTTTTAGATATGCATCAGTTAAATTGGCTCAACGAAAGCTTTCGCTTAAAAAGATAACATTTAATACACTAATACGAAAATTAATTCGCTATTTGACAGACTGGATTATGTACAGGAAAATGCATGAAATGATTGTTCATTTTTTTTTTTGAATTTTTTCCAAAATTTTTGCAGTTTCGGATCTTTGAATCCCAATTTCAAATACGGTCACTAAAATCGACTTTAAAAAAAAATTGAGATTTTATGAATTAAATATTTAACCTCGAATGAATTGAGAAACAATTGAATTTCATTCAAACTTGCTACTTCTTGTATCCATTCAACACATTTTAGTTTGAATTGATAATTCAGTTCTCTTCTTTTATATTCTGGCAATGCTGAATAAAATTGTTCAATCTGCAAGATATTCATCGTGATTCACATTTAAATAACAAATGAACCATTCTTTCTAGAATAGCAATTTAACTTTAATCCTAATGTGCACAAAACGTAAAAAACAAATCAAACATGCATTGCAACACAAGCAATTTTATGAAGAAATTTATTCAATAAATTATTTGCAATTAATGTAAAATAACTTGCGTCAAAAATATAGCTCAAAAACAGCGGGCAAGATGAATGAACTTACTTTGCGTCTAATGTCTCTTTCGCTGATCCCACCGACTTTCATGTCATCTAACAAAGCAATCTGTTCATTAGAAAAGACATGAGCAAATACATTATTTTGAGATATATCATCTCGATGCACATGAAGAGTATTTTGCTGGATATTCAAACTGTTTAATTTGTTGCAGCCATCCTAGTAAGTTTTATTTCTTTTATGATTTGATTATGGGAAATATTTTTTAATAAAAGGAATGCAGCAATTTTTTCCGTCTTACAGCTGTTGAATCTTGTACTCTCAATTTTGCAAAATTTCGAAAATCATACCTGCCATAGGTTGGTTTGATCCCTTTCTTTTTCCGATAGACGACTTTTATACTCGTTTAATTTCGCTTCATATTTTTTGATATCCCTGTTCCTTAGATACTCAAGCGCAGTTATCTCACTATCGTTGGCAACCTGCATGCTTTATTCATTATATATGAAATCTATTTTTTGCGCTCAATGCGAATATTTAATTAGTGATTGGTTTTTTGATATTGCAAATTGAAACTTCCGAAAACAAAATTTTAACTTCAATTAAATTTTTTTTACCGTCTTAATCCACTCAGTACATTGTTTCTTAATCATTTTATTCCATTTCTCTTTCTCTTTAGGCAGCAGTTTAGAAAAAAATTCCAATATTTTGCTCATGATTTCACTCACAGACATTCCTTTCGATTCCATCTGGGAAAAAATTTTTTTTCATTTTATTTTATTATTTTCTTTTTATTCATTCAAAAAATTTATATCTGCTTTTCTGAAATCTTTTAAATGAAGGAAATAACCGACGAAAAAGAAAGAGCTCCTTGTTAATAACTGATACAATAAATATGAAATTCAGTGTTGTTTATATCTTTTTGTTTCGTCTAACCCTTTTCGTTTTATTTTTTAAATATTAGTATTTTCAGTATTATAACTTCAGAAAATCTCTTCCACATTACATTTTGAACTCACCGTTCGGATTTCTTGCTTCTGCTTTCTCGATAACTCATCATGCGGTTCAGAAATTTTCTTTTCCCTATAGTTTATCACTTTAATACTAGCTCAGTGATCAATAAGCTCAACCAAATTCTTTGCTAATCCATTATTAAGCCAATTATTTACTCGTTACTTGATTATTCGTTTATTTAATTAGTAAGCTACTTGACTGCTCATGTATTTTTCAATTTGAATGTCCTTCAATCTTTAATACCAGAAATTGGCTTAAAATTCGGCTGGAGTAAACAAAAATAATTCCATAAAGCGAATATATTTGCTACCTTATAAATTCATCGTCATTACTTTCCAATAGTTCCGAGGTTTCTAATTTCATTTGCGAACTCCACATTCTTCTCGATGTTCCCACTGCTTTTTGCATTGCATTTGTTTCCAGCATGTCAGATGCATTCTCATAACTGTGCTGAAATGTCACTGTTCACTTTTACCTGCTCTCAAATCGTTCGGATCCTTGGTATGATTTCACTGAATTCTAGATGTATAATTAAAAAAACTAAAAAGCAAATTTCATGTCTGGATCAGTTTTTCGATAATGCAAGAATTCCAATTACGAAACACTTCATAATCTTCATGAGTGGTAGAGCTTCTGTACATGTTCGGTTTAAATAAAATTTCACTGAAGAGATTTCTTTCCCAAATACAAAACTCACAGGTCTCGCAATGACACAACTGAATACCGCAATCGTCCAAATCATGGAAGATATCAACATTCTCGTCCTTTATTATAGCTGGAATCCTCATGTGTTGAGTCGAACTAGTGTTTGATTTGATGAGAAAAAAAATCAAGAACGTAAAGTCGAAATATAAATATTAAAATTCTTGAAGATATTGATAAATATAAAGGCATTATTTCTAATTAGATGAAAATTTTTGAGACGACTTTGTTGTACCATGAAAATCATTTAGCAGATATTTTTATGGAAGTTATTAAATTCAACGATTTCTAATGTCTTAGAAAGGTCCCCGAATTTTCATTTTAATATAATTTGTCGTTTTTTCTTGATGGTATGTTACAAATAAAAATCAATTAAATCAAGGAATATGATTTGCTTAAATTTAGCATTTTAAATGCTAAAAGCATTTTATTCTATTCCATAGTCGTTTGCTATTGCTAAAACGAAACTGTTAAGAAATTACTTGTAAAGAGATAAGCTTTAGAAGTTTTTTTCTGAGAAATAAATAAAGAAAAAATGAGGATTTATTAAGCTAGAGAATAGAATATAATTAAGTCGAATGAATCAAAAAAAATATAGACAGAGGGAAATAAGAAAAACTAATTTGAAGGAGAAAACAGTGAAGGTTATCATCGTTGAGGTCATTCTATTATTCATTGAATAAGCATTTGAATACAGTTCATTGTTTTCTCAGTTTTGCTTTTTCTCTTGTCTTTCCTTCTTCTAACTTCTTTTTTATTAAAAATTAAGAATCAATAATCTTCATTTATATGGAAAGAGGATTGAAAGATGCAACAACAACTGCTGTCCAGTTGTTAGAAGTGGAATGAATATACCATGTATCCATTTCTTCTTCATCTTTTTCTGCTTCATATCTACCTGAGAGAGCATCATGCTAATGATGAACTTCATACAAACTATGGATAATAAGAGTAAGCCACCTGGTGAATATTAAAAAGTGTTATCTATGAATATTTCTTAAAGTTGTTTCAAACTGATTGACCAGTTAATGTAGAAATTCCTCAGTTCAATGTTACTTTCAATCGTAATGGTGGATAAACACAATAAATTAGTAATTTTCCCAACTGAATTTTTATCAGTCAAAAAGAGTGATTGGTATCAAATTAAATGTTAATAAAATGAACAAAAATTACCTATCGTATTGAGAAAGAGATCAGCACGAATATATTTGCAATATATTTAGCTGATATGAACCTGACATAAAAAAAGAAGCATAGAATACTTTTAAGAATTAGAGACGTGCTCAATTGCCACAATTAATAAATTAGAATCATCGAAATTTAAATTTTACGACTTGCTTAAGAAAATAATACTCGAAACATAAAAATCCATTTAAACCAGTCAAAATTCGCATACATATGGAGCAGTCAGAGTTTTTGATTACGTAATAATACTTCAAGAAATAGGTTTTAACAAATAGTAAGTGGAATCAGTCTCTAGATAAATGATAAATTCTCGGGGATTATTTCTTCTTGCTATCATGAAATGAAAGTTAAGAATAGATATTTCTCGAAAAGAAGTGAGCTTTTTAATAGCATAGGAGTGACAAATCAATAAAGCAATCATACAACTATGGAATAAAAAAGTGAGGAAGAATATGTGATACAGGACTACTATCATACTTCGGTATTTTATTGTTCTATGTGTAAAACGACTGATCAACACCAACTGTTGGCAAATGAAGGAAATCATTTTTCTTCCGTCTCTTTGTATCTTAAAAACATTTAATAGTTTGTGAAACAAAAAAGCAAAGAACAAAAAGCAGAGTTCTTGATTACATTGATTATACGTAAGGAAAGCACAGTTGTTTCTTAGTAATTTTAAAGCTTAACCGAAAATAAAGCAATGATTAAGAAGCAAATTTTTCAAAAAGAATTTCTGAAATGCAAAAATGCACAAATAAAATTTCGAATCAAAAATCTATAAATTTAGTTGAAGCAAATTGAAAATCAGTAGATCATCCAAAAAGGATTTTGTAATTCTTGCCACTGGAATGAATCGAGACTTTACACTGATATCTATACAAAAAATAGATAAAATTACAAAATCAATATTACTTATTGAAGTAGTATCACCACATCTCATAAGGAATTAGTAATTGTTTCACTGTTTTATAACTTTCTGATTTTTTTAAGAAGGCTGGTTTTTGAACTTGCAATCTCTAGAAGTTAATTATTATATTTTATAACGTAGAATTTAAAGCTGTATCTGTGATAAGTTGCCGGATGTTTAATCTATAGAAAAGAATGAATTTAACTGAGAGTTGTAACCTAAAGAGTAAATCAAAGTTTGAAATTTGTTTCCTATTTTCGAAAAAAAATTAAGCGCTCTAACATTGCAAACACCTGTATTTTAAATTATTTCATGATAATTTTTTCTTCAGAATTGAACGACTTAATATCTGGAAGAATTGGTATGTTTTGAAGTTCTCGTTTTACTATTTTATATGTACGACGATCTTATGAGTCAAAAAATTCCATCAAATTAAATCTAAATAAAGACTGATCACAGTGAATCTTTTTGACTTATTTTTTTTTATAAATTTTGATGCAAAATAAGCAATTTAAATATTACTTGGTAGGAAAATATTGTGCTGTATTTTACATTCTCATTCTGCCAGTTATAATGATCAGTTGACCATATTGAATAAATAACTGAACAAATTAATACTGATTAAAGGTAAATCCTGATTAAATAATAATATTAGCAATTAAGAAATTACAAAATTAGTTGCCGAAGTTTCAAAAACGAAGTTTTGAATCTAAGTCATGGAATTTATAACGAAAAAATTTGCAAAAATATCAGAAGATCGAAAATTGATAAAAGCTTGCAAATATCTCTTCGTGATCAGGAACTACTAGCATATGATAATATCAGCAATTAAAAAATTATAAGTTTTAATTAATCAAAGTTTCGAAAATAAAATTATTGTGAGACTCGATAGTAACATGTCAGCATGATCCTTTAAAAAAATGCTAACATGGTCTATCAACTTTTTCCTTCCCGGTACTATTCAAATGAAGTTGCCGCTAAAATTTGATGCTACTGTAATCCGTCAGTTCTATTACGTATTTGGCACTTCCATAAATTTTATTGTGGAAATACCATAGTTCTATATTTAACACTTCCATAAATTTTCACAAATTTATTTGCAGTTTCCTATTTTAAAGGAGCAGTTTCAGTGCAATGTTTGGATTAAGATTCACCTTTTTTCGGTAGATTCTTATAAAGTTTTATTATTTGTTAAATCTCTCCATTCTGCGCATGGCAGAATTAAAATCTTTGAAACATTAAAATCGGTTCATCATTGTTATTACCAATAGTAGCATTATCAAAAAATAACAATTCTAATTATTATTAATTATAGCAGAAACAAATGCTGGCTAGGCTATTGCTTGCTGAAAATTAATTTTCAATTTATATCAATTTTAGCGTATAGTAAAATAATCTGTTGATAAATATTTAGACGAAGAATTTGAAGATAATTAAATACTTTCTTTTTAATTACTGTCACACTTCAAGATCAGAGACAAAAAAGTTTCTTTTCCCAACTATAATGGAAATCAAATGCAAAAGCAAACTTAGCTTATTTGCTTTTTATTTCATTTAAAAATTTAAATTATTTCATTTAAAAATTTAAAAAGGTTGCTCATTGAGAAAAACAGGGAAAAGTTGGCATTTTAGTGTTAAAATGTAAGCATCGAACTTTCCAGAATATTAAAAAACTGTTGGTGAGACTAGAAAATTTTAAGAAATGAGATTTCTTTATTGATAAGATCCTCAAGTTGAACAAGAATAAAAACATAAAAAGGTAAATATGGCTCAAATAATAGACCAAGTTTTGTAGGAGATATGGCATGGCATGAAATGAAGAAACATATTATATGTAGTAGTTTGAATATTTTCAAAATTTAAAGGTAAATTCTGATGCAGAAAAGTAAAAGATGCAAAAAAGTAAAAGAAAATGATATAACTGATGCTAAAACTTCTCTTTTAACTAGACAAACTAACATTATGGATGAAATAATAAAAAAAAAGAAAAAATATAAAAGGAAAAAAACGAAAAATTTTAAACAAGAAGGTAAGGTTTCAAAAAAAGAAAACAAATTAGGAAAACATTGAAAAATTATCCAATTTTTCAATATTTTTATATTTCGGAATGCAAAAAATAAAAAATTTAATACTTCAACAAATTTCTCATTATTTATCAGAATATTACAAAGGTAATTTTTCATTACTTTTCTAATATTTTCATCTTACAAGTAAACTGAAAGTGAATAAAATATTCTGAAATAAATTTATGAATAAATAAATGAAAGCACAAGTTTTAACCACTTGTAATCTGAGTATTTCATACTATATTTTTAAATATTTTTAATGTTAAATATAAATCATATTTTCTTAGATTGAAATTTTAACTTTCAACTAGTTTTAGAATCTAATGTAAGGAGATATCAGTAATAATAATGAGCAGAAATTGAATAATTGTGAAAAGTTCGAAAAGTATTTTTTCATTTTAATCTGATTTTATATTTGTTACGAAATTAATTCTATCGAGTACAGTTTTATGATATTAACAGATACATATCGGGGCCTAAAATGAAAAGGAATTTTTCACGGCAGTTAGGTAATATAGTAAGATGATAATGAGAGATGTTTTCATATTACGATATTCAGTATGAATAATATATATATATATATGTTTATTTACTCCGTAAATCTTTATTTTTGAAATCAACGTGAATATCTGTTTGTCTGAATATGAATGCTATTTTATTCGAAATTTCACGTGAGTGTTTCGGTTTATACGAATCTGATATCAGTATCAGTTCGTTTGAAATCTGAATGAATGGCTGTTTGTTCGGAAAATCCTCAACAGATATTTATTTAAGTCAAAAAACAAAAAAAAAAGAAGAAGTTAAACTTGAAGTAATTCTTTTCTCCTTCTTTGTTTATCTAAATTTTAATCTTCTTTCAAATTATTTTTTCGCTTTTCTTCGTTATTCTCAATTTGCGTTTTCATCGTTTTTATAAATAATTAAATAAATAAAACAAAAAAATTTCTGGAAAATTCTTGTCAAAAAATTCTACAGCAGAAAATTGTTTTTCAGAAAATGTGTTAGTTTTCTCTCAATAAAAAGAATCAAATACTTATAAATTACATTGACCAAACGATAAATTATTGAGAATGCTGGACAATTACTAAAATGCTTTAAAATAGAGTGTAAAAATCGGTGATAGGTGACAAAAAAGTATGAGGAGAAAATTATGAGTAATATCAACAGTTTTCATCGATTTATTAAATTGGTGTGCCGACTATAGGAAAAAGAAATTTTATGCTTTCGAGATTTTTTCTTATTTTTCGAATTTTAAAAATGTGATTGAATTAAATTATTTTAAATCCAAAATTAGTTGATCGAAAATAGGGTTTTTAAATCTAATTAAATTGTTTTTGCTTTGAAATTTATTCCCGATCTTTAATATTTATTTCCAATGACATTCATTAAATTTAAAATTTTTGTAAATTTTTTCAAAATCCATTAATGAAAGAAAAGCAAATTTATGCAATTTTTTAATTTCTGCAATTATTTTTACTTCATAATTTATTCTCAAATATTCTTTAAACTTTGTTTTATTACTTTGCATTCCCTTAAAATTTCGATAAGTTTCTTTTTTAAATATTTTATGAACTTCAATATTCTTTGATTTTTCAGCTTCCGCTTTCTTTGTTGAAGTTAACCAATTTTTTCTTCAAATGTTCTCTGAACTCTGATTTCCTTCATATTTCGTCTTTTTCATTTTATTAATGGAATGAGAAAAAAAAGTTAATTTTTTTGCCGTTTCTCATATGCTGATTAACAGAAAATCGAAAATTTTCGCTTTGATTTAACTTAAATTTATCACTTCTAATAGCTATATTTTATTTCTTATGTAATCAGTTTTTATCATTAAGCTTTAGCTCAGTTATTCCGCTTTCAACGCAGCATTAGAACAAAGCCTTAAATTAGAAGATTTCTTGATATATTTAAGAAATGTATAATTGCTATCTAATTATGACTTTTTTTTACAAAATAGTATGCATCCCTTAAAATATTGGCGTTTATTAATTCTAATAATATATCATTTCTAATATAGCGATACTCAACTGTAAAATCAATGCAATAATTTAAAAAATTGACTTTAGATATTTCAATCATTTTATTTATTTATACCAAACTTAGAATTCGCCACAACTTATTTGTGCATTCGCTTTTGTTTGAAAGAAATTTAAATGCAATGTGATGTTATAAAAATCTCTGCTTCATTTGTTGATGTTATCAGCAATTTAACATTTCAGATTATTTTATTCTTTATTCCCTTCTAGTGACCCTTACTACAAATTTTTTTCGCTTTAGATTGTGGAATTATGGTCGAATAGACAGTGAGACTGACTTGCTGTTGTGCAATAGAGATACTGAAGGGTTTTTAAATCCGAATTATGATCATGTTGCAAAAGCGCACTTTAGAGTTGGCTATGTTTTACCACAACACAAAAATTTTGTTACAGCATGCAGAGCAAAGGGTGAACCTATTATAGGGCACCTTACAGAAAATTTCTTTCGCTAATTTACTTGCTAAACTATTTAAAATAATGAGGATTTTGATATGAAAGTTCAAACACGATTGCTACTGCTGCAAAAAACTGTGATCTTACAAGAGGGAACTTGCTGAAAATCTGCCCAGAAATCAATGTGTGGAAGGTAGTTGAAACTATAATTCAATTTATGATTAAAGAATTCTTAGATAAATCAGTTTTTATGCATATCATTTCTAATGAACTTGAATAATATTTTAGCATTGAAATATCTGAATCAAAAATAATAACAAAGCATGCAAAAAAAGTTAAAAATATTAGAAAGTAATCGTTTGCCTAAAAAACAGCGAATTAAATGAAATTCAAAAAAAAATTCGGAAGAAATATCATTTTAAAAACTAATGAAAGTGGACAAAAGGAATGAATAAAAAAGTTATGTATTACAATAATTGATTTAATTTAATCAACTACAAATTATCAAAATTATGTTGCCTATAAAAAACGATATTTCTTAGGTACAATTCAGGAATGGAAAAAAGAAGAGGAAAAACAAAAATGATATTGCGTATTTATCCATACTTCTTTAATTTTAATAATGAAATCGATTATTATAGTGCCGTAATTATTTGTCTTTATTTTCCTTACTACCTACCTATTTATAATTATTATGAATATCTGAATGAAATACGGTACCGGTATAACTATTGCAAATATTTCAAGAAATAGTTTCTTCTGTTTGCAAAATAATAACTACGATGAAAGAAAAAAAAATCAGTGAAACATCAAATTATACGATATCCTAGGTTTATGCTCTGAATATTCTTTATTATGCAGATAGATTGAAAATTGAAACGGATGGAGATATGAATAAAAGAAGAATTTACAACATTTAACGATTGATATAGGCGACGAATGTCGTACGATGGCTGTCTCATCAGATGCAAAGAATTTTTTATTTCAATAAGTTGAAAATGTTTTACGAAATAAAACTTTTAAATTTGCACAAAATTATTCTAGCCGGCTTTTATTTAATAGAAAAGTGATTTATAATATCTTAAAAATCGTAGTGTGAATTTTATTAAATATTAATAATAATCATAATTGCTGTATTTTAATATTTATTGTTTTTATATCGTATCCTTGTTTAGGCGTTTTTTAACAGTAATAAAAAATCAGTTTAATAATATAAATCTGAAAATCAATTTTTATAATTTTGAAACTATTACTGCAATTTATAATATTGCCTTGTATTTTTTCAGTTTTTTAAGTTCAATTATTAAAAAAATAGTTTCGTTTAATAAGTTTTAATTTGATTCATTTTGATTTCAAGTTAGTATTCAAGTTTTTTATACCTTAATGATAATTAATTTGCCATTATTCCATTTACGACAAAAGATTATGATTCCACTCATCTATATCTATCTTAATTTACTACTTACGTTATTACTGAGAAAATTTTCATGTACTGAACTCGTTCCAATTTAATAATTCTTCAAAAAAAAAATAGCATGAAATAAATATGAAGACAGTACTGCTTTTGTTTTAAATAAGAACTAACATATAGTTAAACAGGGTGGACGGACAAAACATGAGTTAAACTTATTGTTCTAAGCTTGTAGTAGAATTAAATTTAAATAAATTCATCTGGATTTGTGACTTTAAATTTGTTGTTTAATTTTTATCTTATATTATAGGAGGAATAACTAAAGTATAAAGTACTTCCCACAATAAAATCATATATTTCAAAGAAAAGGTAGGTAATTTTCAATGCATAATTAACTGAAATATGCTTTTATTGCAAAATAAAAATTTTTGTCATTTCATCATTGAACACACAAAAAAAATTGTTGACATTAGTAAGTTGATTTTAAAGTTTAAAATTTTTTTAAAGTGAATGTATGCATCGAAAATTTCTGCTGCATTTCTACCATCTCTGCTGTCATCAAGAAGTATTAAAATTACAATGCAAACTTTTTACTTTTATTAATATTTTAGCGCTTATTACTAATTGCTTTGCTTCCATCTCACACAATAAAAAAATTATAAAATAAGAGGGAATGCGTCAATTTTTTCTTTTTAAATTGATTGAAAGTTATTTTAACCTTTAATGCAAAAATTAATTTTTTCTCAAAGAAAGGAAAAACTTTGCAAACATCTTTCTACAAATATTGATCGAAAAATTTTTGAAGATTATTTGAGCCGTTAAAATTTGTGAAATAAAAAATTACAGGGAATAATTAACTAATTAGAGTGACAATTGATTTAAACCAAGAATATATTTGATTAAAATCGATTCCTACAACATTATTTATTTATAAGTTTTGCAAAGAAATAGAAAAAAATTTATTCTTTGAAAATATATGTTTACATTTATATTATTGCAATTTGCATTTTATAAAATGAATTAAAAAAGTCATTATTCGAAAAAATTCGAAGATGAAAAAGCAAAATTTTATTATAAAAATGTTACGATAAATTTGAAAATTCCATTCCCAAAGAGTCTGGCAATATAACGAAGATAAAAAGCTCAAAAATTTTGAAAGAAAAACAGCATAATTTTTTCATTTCCAACAAAATATTATTTCACTGTGTGTATATGTTTATTTATTGGAATAATAATACTGGTAATATTATTCAAAATATACAAAGTTATTTATTGTTTTCAAAAAATTTTTTCATAAAATCTCATTCATCGTTATAAATATAAGATGATTTTGGCTGGAATAAAGCATTTTGATTAAATAATTAAATCAAATTCATGCCAAAACATCTCACTGAATTATCAATGGATTAAATTAGATTGGCACTTAAATATTAAATTACTAGATTTTTTGTTATTTTACAACGATAAACCGTTAAATTCTTTTATATTTAATTATATTAAAATTAGTTCTTCAATATTCGAGGAATTCCAATATGTACGTGAAAATTTAATCATTGATGTAGGACTTTTTATTTTCAATGCAATGCAATAGTAAAAAATATTTGGTGTTAACTGCTGGAAGAGACTTTTAAAAAATTTATTCTAAAATCAAGCCGAAAAAAATTAAAGAAATAGCAATCAATAAAGTCGAGATATAAAAATTCGTTTAAGAAATTGTTAGATCAATCAAATGATGAAGCATTTGTTATCAGTAGCCAAGTACGGCGATAAAATTTATGTGTCATAGCTGAAAAATAAGTAATACTTTGAACTGTTAAAGTGAAGAAACTAATTGTTAATTTATGAATGGATATGAGACATTTCACTATTTCAGTGCCATCTATCCACTTCATATTAATAATATTTCAATCACTTGTAAAATGGACGATAGATATCGCTGTTAAAATATCAGTCCATTCCTGAAAACAACTTTAGATTACTCGCGTCATTTATAATTGTCAAAAAACAAAAAACCTGCTGATTTCTATGCATTTTATCATTTTTTCCAAAAATTTTATTTTAATTTCACTTATTATATTTTATTAATAACAGATCAAAAAATTCATTTTTTTTAATTTTCACCAGAAAACTAAAAAAAACTTTATTAATTTTCACATTTCACATTTTTTTATTCCTTGATTATATTACATTACTGCATCTATAAAAATATGCGAAACATACGATACCAGAATTACTTTTTAACTTTTTTCCAAAATACTTCAAAATATCAAGTAATCTGATTATGAAAAGAAAAAGGAAAAAATAAGCTTGACCTCAGTAACACATGAAGAAAAAACCATGACAATATAATCTTGTGGAATTTGGAAGACTGAATCTTTATTTTTATCAGTGAATTAAGTGCCGCAATATATAGAAATAATTTAAGAATGCTTGATAAGTAATGACTGAGTAATAAGTAGGAGAAGGTAAGCTCAAGAACAACTTAAATTAATAATGCAACATTTTTGCTTTTTTTTCCTTTCAACTGATCAGTATAGGTCGAAACGTAACTTATAAAATCAAGCGCATATATTTGATGTATAATCTTCCCAAACATTTTTTGAAATGTTGGGAAGTGAAATTTATTCATCAAAACATTCTTAATTAAAAAAAAATAAAAACATATGTGTATCAGAATAATACTTATTTAAGTCCTCGACTAATTTCTATTAATAGAAGACATACTACTTTTCTATCAATAGGAGATATATTACTTCTATTAATTTTGATATGTAAAATTTAAGGAAATTCAAAGTAAAGGCAGTATAAATAAGGCAACTAAGTAAGTATTTTTTTCGACTTCTCAAGAGTAATTTAAAGCATAATTTCCAGTTTGAATTAAAGAAATTTGCTACTGTAAGGCAAGAATTCTGTATTTTTTTGATAATCAAATAAATGGACGGACATTATTGGTCGACGAACCATGTAATACACATATAATTTCCATTCGCTCGCTGAATCTGATCCAAAATCTTCGCACCATTCAAAGTTATTTACGTTATCTCGACAGCATCGAGTTAATTGTAGCTGAATTTTTTTAAATCAGGAATGATTTTCTTCCAGCTTACCTCTCTTGCTTTCGCAAAAATCGTAAAAATACATTTTTCATATGAGACAGAATGATTTGATTAAATTAATAGGAAACATCATTGAGAGGTAAAAAAAAATAAGGCAATATTTTATTATTCAACCATAAATTTAATCGATGAAGACAACGTCACAGACAAATTATTCATGAAAATGAGTCGAAGAAATATACATCAGAAATTCATTTTCTACACATTTGGAAAGCCTATTCAAATGATCAGGATATTTAAAAAAGAAAGACAGGAAGAAAAACTAGATAAGTAAATTAAAAAGAGTGAGGCAAAAATAATGTGAAATACGATTCGATATGAAATCATACATTCAAAAAGGATGATATTAACAATTTAACCATGAATAATGGCAGCATCAAATATGTGGCACATGAAGCTTTGTACTATAATTGAATTTAATAAAGGAAGATGATGGCTAGTTATTTCACATTTATCTTATATGAAAAGCTGAGAGCAAACAATTTTTTAGTTGAGAATTTTTACTGCTAAGAATCAGAAATAAGATGCCAATTCTTAGTTGGATTAAGTAATTTTAATTTCAAATGAATACAATCACTCCGGCGATTTATTGATTAAAATTAAGTGATCGGCTAATCTGTTTAATTATTGACTGAATTCATATAATTTCATATATTCTCAAATATTCTAGAAAAAAAAGAATGAAATAGGAAGACCTTCACACAAGACACTAATTCAGCAAAAGGATTATAAGAGAAACAAATAGC
Organism: Dirofilaria repens; assembly: GCA_008729115.1. Lineage (NCBI taxonomy): Eukaryota > Metazoa > Nematoda > Chromadorea > Rhabditida > Onchocercidae > Dirofilaria > Dirofilaria repens. The sequence goes on from SNRZ01000105.1 coordinate 78,537, forward strand.
GAAAAACGATCTCAGAATGAGGCAGCTTGTCAAACATATGTTATATTAAGTAGTAAAGAATGAAGTTATCGGAAGATATTCTACATTATTGCTTGACAATTCTCCAAGAATCACGATATACATTATAATTTGTATTATTTACTTGATTTTTAGCAAATTCAACCAAATTTAAATTATCGAGCAATCATGAATAATGAAATTAGATTAGACATTCTTTTTTTTATTCTAAAGCAACTAAATTAGGAAATAATTAACAATGATCGTAAGCAACTGAATGCAAAATACAAGCCGTATATCTCTTTGAAAATCTAACGATGTAACAAACAGCGTAAAATTGTACGCGAGGTAAGCATTCAAGCAACCGTATGCGCATTGTTTGTTGTCGTGGGTGAAGATGGACATCGTGGTAGCGGATAGGGCGGTGGCGGTGGCAAATCCAATACCGAATGTGACATAATCCAACTGAATGTAAATAATATATGTAGAACAGGATTGCTATGGAGGAAATATACAAATATAAAGGTCTTTTTTTATCGAATTCTTGAAATATCGAGATTTGTCTTAGACAAGCATGCACTCTTCACTCACTGGTATCAACGGACATGTATATCCACCTTTTTGCGATTTTTCATTGTCTCGGATGGCTCCTCCTGCTCTGCAAATGTTCAAAGTGCGAAACTGCGTGCTAAGTAGTACTTTTCATCTACTGGTAAAATTTTAGTATTGCAAGCCTTGCTAAGAATCTTTGGCCAGAATTATATTTTAAGTTCAATTTTTACTATCCAGAATGATTCTTACAAATGACTTCTTCGAACAAATATTTCGTAAGTCAAATTTCATTCACTATAATAAGTAATAAAATCCAATCTTTTATTTGTAGTCTCTTTTATATTTACTTTTATTATAGAAGAAAAGGACTTTGTCGAGTGAAATTACTGTCAAACCTTCAGAAAATTATCGTAAAAACATCGAGAGCTATTTCCACTTATCTAGATGCAGCCTTTCATGAAGTCGAAAATCAATGTATTATCAAATTTCCAAGACTTCATGAGTTATATCACACGTCAATATAACGCTGAGTTATAGAACGAAATAAAAGAAACTTGCAGGCTGAATAATAATAAGACATAAAACTAGAATATCCATGCAAATGATTCGAACAATTGCTCCAGATTCGTGTTGAACCAACATGATTATGGTCTTCATCAGTTATAATTCACAATTAATCAATAGAGCGAGAGAGTGGAAGTGTCAAAAATTAAAACATTTACCTCATTTGGTTTCGGCCAGCAGCATACGGTGAATAATAGCAGCAAGAGGGTGACGAAAGATCTGGTACATAAAGTTCTCGATGATATACTGGTACCCGAGTAGTAGATGGTCGTGTAGTATGCATCGCCGATGGTCGAGAGTCGTAGATGGTTGAAGTAAAATGCGGTGATGTTGTAATCAAGACGGATGACGAAAGTTCTTGACATGAGGATGGCCGCTGCAACTGTGAATCAGCTATTGTAGAATCATCCAATAGTGCACTGAGCGAAGATAACATCGGATTGGATATAGAATGGTACTGAGTTTGTCGTTAATTGAGCACAAGAACCTGATGAGATTTATGCGTAAAATTATGCAGAACTCTTTTATCAAGTCTGAGAAACTCTATCAATTGATTTATTAAGAACTTAAAATAGATCCTACAAAATTTCATTTTTATTTACCTTGCTGATGCTCCTGCCACAAGGCTCTCATCATTGGATATTGTCGGATACGGTTATTTAGAGTCATTTCTTCGTGATTACTAGTACAAGAATGTCTCTCAGCTGGGCCATCTTTTGATAAATTATTTGGATGGGATGGACTAATCAGCGTAGTCTTACATCCATAGCGTGTGCGTGCTTGCTAAAAAAATTTTCGAAACTTCCGAGAAATTTAAACTATCAACAAATAAAAATTGAAGGAATCGATCGGCTAATGTTAAGAGATCTAAATTAAATTTTGTTTTTAAAGTTACATTTCAAATGAAATCAATTGAATTGACGCCAAAAAAAGAAGTTAATTCACGTCTTATACATTAGGGATGAAAAAGGTAAACCTCTAAAATAGCATGTTCGTAAGGAGGTGGTTGTTTTGTATAAATTGTTCCTAGTGATGATTGCGAATGCTTGATTGAAGCTGTATTAACTGATGATGGTACCGAAAGCTCATCCTTCAATTACATGGATTTTATGAGTTTGAAGAAAGTAGGGAAAAAATCCTCCATTTAGTTTCAGAACTTTTTCTGGAAAAAATTTCATAACTAAACATATTCTCGATAGTGACATGAACTCACATTATCACCATAATGTTGAGAGCTATGTGCCGGCATACTTTGCACACGACTGATTCCTCGAATAGCAGTGGCATGCAGTAGGCGTTGTCCGTGACGTTTTTGAAATAAGCCACCATTGACCCCTGTACGTACAGTAGATGGTGTGCAAGACGGCGAAGGTCGAGATGATGATCGTGCTACTGGTAACTGATATGAAGTAGTAGGTACTGACGTTAACGGAGACCCCGATTTCGTACAAATCTATAAAAAATAAATTCATTATATAAGAGCATCTCTCTCTTTTTTTCTTTCTCTCATAAAAAGAAAAACAACTTTAGCTATGATATAATAATTATTTATTACTATACTATATGTAACAGCTAAATTAATCAATTTATTTCGTCATAAGTTAAAAAAAAGAGTGTAAAATTGATACTTAAGAGATTGAAAAACTATTTTGCGCTCAAATCATGCTCAAAAAATGGTACTTGATAATGGAGTTTCGGTTCAGAATAAGTCAAATGAGTGGATGTTTCAAGTGGACATGAAACAGTAGCACCAGAAGAACTAAGACTAGTTACAGTAATCCATCTTGCTTTCATCTTGTTTGGGCTTCGATTTGGACGACAGAAAGGAATTTGAAGCTTGTTTTGTGTGTGGAAAGCTTCTAGTGTTTCGTTGTACTGCGGAGGTTGTTTCAAGACTACATCCATTGTTAGTTCGGTTTTTCTTGTCTCTTTGTAGTGATTCTATAATAAGATAATGATTTTCCATTCACTTATTTTAAAAAGAGGAGTGGAATCGGAATACGAGGGAAAAACTAAGTTCTAAAAATGCTTTAAAAGTATTTTACGAAAAAACAGACATTGTTCTCGATTGAGTTGTGTAGGAAACTATCAAGCTTCACGTTAATCACTTTTTTGAATGAAGCTTTTTGTCAATACTGCCAAGTTCTAAACTTTATCAAACCTTCTTATTGCAAGAATCCATTTTCGCCTGGGTTATTGGTATAACTGTACTGTTCGCATTACTATCTATATCGTTGTTTCTGTATGACGGCTTCTTCAAGATAGGTTCCATGATATTATCTACATTTAGTGCTTCATCTTTATCCTCTATCTGAATTTTGCAAAGTCTTATGCTAACAAATTTAAAACATTATAAAAGTTTTCCCTAGAACTACAATCTTTCCTAATACATGAATTTTTGATGGATAAATAAAAATTAATAATTCAGCAAGTGCCAGCAAGTGTTAAAGTTCAGTCCACTATCTACTGAAAACAAAATCTAGCCTTGCTAAAAATTAAACTCACTTCTTGTATACATGCTGCATTTCTTGTAATAGATTTGTTATAAGAAATGGACATTATCTTTTCGTCTGTTGTTTCAGTAGCCTTTTTCGATGAATTTGTTTCTTTATTTCGCCTGTCACAACTTATTTCAAAATTTCGTTGCAATAGTAAATCAAATAATTAGCTATTAAGGAATTGAAATAGAAACGAGAATATTTTATATGTAAATATGACCAAAGATTTATGCACCTTTATATAGCATGTTCAGTACATATGCAATTGGAAATGACTAATAACCAAGTGTTTTGTTTTACTGTAATTCTTTGTTTTACTGTAATTTCCAACTGTTTTTCCGACTTCAAAATCCTAACATCAAACAGACTTGCTGTCAAGTACAGTCTCATATAACGATAAATCAATCGAAACATCAGTTGTCAATCCAGAAATACGCTAATGCAGTAAAGCGAGAAATTTTGTCACATAAATCTTACGAAGAAGTATCGAGATGGTTCACAAAAAGAGTATCATTCTCTGCAGTAGTCGCTTCATCCTGGGAACTGACAACAATTTCAGCAACTGCATGAACCGATGTCTTGTCCATTTCTTCTGCCAGATCTTCTACGGTAAAAGGTTGCATTTCTCCACATGAACAATCCGATACGACACCACAGGTGTCAGTCCACTCACAATCTGTAACATATATTCCACAGCTCGAGAATAATCACTCGGAAAAGATGACCGATCAAGCATCATATCTGTGAAGCAATTCAATTAAACACTTATTTCACTTTTGTCAAAATCCAATTTAATTAAAATTTTCAGCCATATTTTCAATCAGCTTGCACTGTAAACAAATTATTACATATTTCACAAATTAAAGATAACTTTCACAAATCATAAAATTGTTAAAATCACCCTTATCTGCTTCGCTTCCCAATTTGTCAGAAACAACTCCCGATGTACTATTACTGGAAGCGCGAGAATTAAGCGAACGTCGAGAGTACAGTGCATCGTCTAAGCAACGATCATGATTATAGAATAACGGCGAATTCATGCTTGCTAAACAAATACAGATCATATCATATATCACGATTCATGCTTCTAAACCCTACATCGAATTGAATTATTTGATTTTTTTTTTATTTGACATGAACTATAAAAATTAGTAAATGGAGAACAAAAGTGTATATAAAATAGAGAATTAGTATAAAATTATCTCATTCTAGATTACCATTACTCATCGCAGTTTGACTGAGTATTCTTGGACTGGTAACTTACTAGTAACTTACTATTCGTATAACCAATATGTTAAACTCCAAAATTTCAAAATTTATTATTTTAATAAGAAATTAATATGGATGCAGAAATTTGAATGAACACTTAAGCAAAATTGAAATTTAAAACAACTTACTGGAATGGTTTCGACGAAATGCAAATTGGTTATTGATAAATAGAGTGACTTGGTGAAAAGCTTTGCAAAATCCTAACAAATATCGAGCTTTATCTTCAAATTGAGCATATAGGATAAGCTAACGCCATCGACACCAGTTATCGTCACTTTTCTTTTGTCAAAGCTCAATTTTGCTATACGATTCCATTGTAGCTTACGCAGTGGAATTCTTTCCCATTGTAGCCTACATCTGATGTCTCGATCCCCCTAGAATATACCGAAGAGTTTAGGAATTTGAGAAATAGAAATATAAGGAAAAAAGGTTTTCAAAATTATCTATTTAAAAAAAAAGTTTACTTCGGGGTAATTCCAATAACTGCATTGTCGAATGTATCCATCTTATGCCTTCGCAATCCATATAAATGACAATTTAAGGAATGGCGGTCTGGAATTACATTCTTTTTTTTTGCCAAACTAAATTACAAACTGACCATGAATTTGTACATCACTGTTGAAAAATATGATATGTTCAATGCAATTCAAGCATATATCACGTAATGAATCTTTTGAAATTTAACATCGACCGATCTTTAATCATTTAAAAAATTGAAAACAGACTGACTTAGAAGCTTGTTGGCAGTATTCCACTACTGCATCATTACTTGAGCATGTTCTTGAGATCTTCACGAACTGCGGACATATTACGTCGCACAAAATCCAGACCATGAATATTCACTACCCAGAGGGGGAAGTATCGCTCAGCTTGGAATGATCTGCAATAAGTTAATTGCTTTGTTAAAGTAAATGTTCAAATATTTTGAAAGTAAAAACGATCTGGTTTTAGCTAAGTGCGACTGAATTATTGATAAACAGAGTGACTTGGTGAAAAGCAGCACTACTGTCCATATAAAGCATAGATGTATGAAGTTATTCATTTTTTTAAAAAAAATTGAACGATTCAAAACAATAATTGGTCGCAATAATCTGAATTATATGTTTACGAATAGAATTAGCAAAGTTTAGCATATAAAATGTCAACTAGAGCTTTTTTCGAAAAAATATTTTTATTATTTTTGATGGTGTCAATCAATCTATATCGAAATTTCTAGTAAAATGGTGACATTTTATCTACAATGATATTTCTTAGTATAGCGACATTTAAACACCCAAGAGCGAAAAATAATTACAGGAGATCATTGCTATTTTCATCGGCATGCAGTGCTAATGCTGCAAGTTCCCAACAACGCTCTTCAGCAACTGAATTTGAACCGGACCACTGATCTAAGAGATTTTCGCGCAATTGCAGATAATAGTGTCTAAGAGTGATAGGACATCTGTAAATTTTCGTATGTCAGCATGATATATATATCGAGAGTGACAAAAAGACAGCAAAAATTGTGCATTTTAGAGACTTTTTATTGACGAATCATACAAACCATTACTTATTTATTCACATTTACTAGCATTTCCACAGTCGATCTGGAAACATATGAGATAAACTTTTTTTTTGCAGAATGACTTAATAAATTTATTTCATATTTCATTATTCCATTAAATCTGTTACTTGATTAAAATCATCCGTTTACTATTTATCTTCATAACAGTATATAACCGTACTGAATTGTACCGTGATGTTCAACAAAGCCAAAAGTGGGTATGTTTAAATGAATAATAAATATTTAAATTATTTCAAACAATTGACGTACCTTATCACATATGCCTTTTCCACATATATGCGAACTCGAAGATGAAGAGCCAAAAATGGACGACTTTCAACAACGGTATTCTAAAATCAATTTAACTTTTACTTTCATACTATTTGATAATTTTCAGAATTTCCACAATAAATTATAGTGTAATGATGATTGATTAGATTTATAGAAATTACCATAAATTCCTAAAAAGATTGCATATTTTTAAATCATTTTCTAGCACTGCATATGTTACATGAAGGACAATGAAATAAATTCTTAAATATGATACATTGAATTTATGCTGCAAAAAAAATTTTTAATGGAACTAAAAATTTTCTTCGCGAATGTGAACTGCAAAGAGAGTAAAAGCCATATACAATGCTTTTTATGTTATGCTGTTTTTTAATTTTTATGCTCTGCAGTGTGAGCGCATAAAAATATTCGAAAGATAGTTGTAACGACAATGCAACTACAAAGATGACTTCAAATTATTTTATAAATCGGCTTCCTCAAGTAAGGTTATCCTGAAATAATGATCCAGAAATTATATTAAATGCTAATAATCAGTTTAGATCAGTTATAAAAGTTTCATCCTCTTTGCGTCTCAGAGAAAAAGAATATTTCCCATGTACCGAAGTTCATAATATAGCGAGTGAAATGGGACATTACATTTAAGGGATGTAAAATATAATGCATACTCGACGAGAAACAAGAACAATGCATTTTTTAATGCTGATATATAGTCGTACTTCATTATATTTTAAATATAAAACAGTTGATTTGTTCATGCTTTGCATATTTGCACTTATGTGTAAAGTTCAAATTTTAATTTTCACTAACCCATGCATGCGATATTTTCCATTGTTTCGGAGCATATTTTGCTATTTTCCGATCTGGATCCAAAAAAAAAAATTCATTTCTCGGTCGATCGCCATCAATACCTTCAGAGGGTGTTCGAAGAGCTAAACCAAACAATCGTTCCTCATTAAAACCAAGATAAGCACAACAACATAAATATGCATCTTCTACGCGGCATTTCACCTGAAAATAATTTTACATAAATTTTCTGAAACAAATTAGTACTAAATTTTAAAAAAAAATTAAAATTTAGAGATCTAAATAAATTAATAAGTTTATATCAAGCAAAATTATACGGAAGTCTTAATTATCGGCAAAAAAATATTGATTAAGCGGAAAAAAATGATAAACGATGAAAGGATTTGTCTGAAACGACTTTGATACATTCATTTTCCGCTTAATAGCTAGACCCAATTGTGTAGCAACATCGTTCAACAGCAAGAGAATGTAATACAAACAAACATTAGTAATAAATAAAAAATATTTCCGCTTATCATTCTTTGCATGTCATTACTTCTCGTATGAATATAAAGATACGAAGAAATTGCTTTGGAAAACAAATCGCAAAATACAGCAATTTGCTTCATTTTTTAAACTATGAGATTTAGTGCAAATGATGAAGGATTGTCAAACACCAGATTTATTCAATTCAGCTTAATTGAATGACGAAGAAATATATATGTATGTATATATGTATATGGCGAAGTTTATCTCTTATTTTCTTCTTATAACACATCTCGTAATGAATGATAGCAAACATGACAGAAGAAGGATAGATGGCTCACACGGGCTAAATACATCAACAAAATGAATCTATATGATTCAAAAAATAATGCTTAATAAACGACCGAGTAAGGCTCGAAAATAATTTTATATGGTATGGTCCGAAAAGTTCATGATTCAATCTATATTTGAAGCAGAATATATTTCTTTATCATTCAATTAACACCTTTCGATCATTCAATGATACTATAGGAATACTGAAAGAGAATAAAATACTAACATGTACAGCAAGTGTAATGGTCTCTTTTGTGAGAGTTTGAACCTGAAGATATTTATAACCAAATGGGATCGTTGTACGCAGTGATGGGATAACTTTGACATGGCCACTGTTGAAGCGATAAAGATTCTCGAAGCTATGGTTTGATGCGTTCGGTTCAGATAAGTGGTGTTCCGAATCACTTAAAGGTGGTATACGAGAAGAACAATAGGAATAGAACCATTATATGAATCCACTTCATCATTTTCCGACATCACTTTCTGATTTCTTTTTGATAATACTACAAAAATGACAGAACGTTAATCGGTTGCATAATAACATAGTCTTTCTCAAAACGAAGCTTCACCATGAAAATACATATTTAGATACAAAAAAAAAATACATATTCATGAATTGAACTGAAATCTAAGGAAATGATTCAGAAGTAATTAAGTAGTCAAGTATTTAAGTGCTTAACTAGTTAAGTTTTTAAGTTTTAGATAAAATATTTTTTTGATAAAAAAGTTTTAGACAAAGTAGTTAGTTTAGATAAACTCAGATAAAATGACCTGAATCGTTTGAATTGTTAGCGAAGCCACTTTCGAGTTTCTTTGAACACATTTTTTTTCAATTCCGTTTTAACTTAACTTTAGAGCATAAAATGTATAAAAATAAGTAAATCAAAATGTTTGAAAAATTCATTTAATAATAATGTGAAATGATAATTTACTAAGATTTTAAAAATATAGAAGCGGAACTGAAAAAACCGAATTTAAAAGAACTCAAAAACGACTTTGTTAACAAATATCTATTTGCAAATAAGAAGCAATTAATCCGAAAGAAATCCAACAGAAGGAAAGAAGAGAAAATAAAAAACAGTCAGGAAGATGATGCTTCAATGCCATAGCTATTCGAGGTCAAATGAACCAACCAACCTTCCTTCCGTCTCTTTGTTCTCCCTCCCACATACCATATTACACGACTTTGAACAAACACATCCTTCTTCTGTTCGGAATCTTTCATTTCAACATATTCCTACATTCTCGAAAACTCAAATTCTGTTAACAACAATGATGACGAAATGAATGAATATATATATATTGATAATATCGCCAAGTATATAGGAATAGACAAATAATTAAGGGATGATTACTAAAAACTATCTCTCGGAATATTTTTTAAGAATATTTCTCATCGAAAAAAGGTAGATGATACTTTTTCGAAGAGTGGCATTAACCATTAACAGATTTTTTTCAGATAATTAAAATTTGGAATTGAAATGAACTCATCTCGCTGGATAAATCATGTATTAAAATTTATTGACATATATCTATCTCATAAATGATAAAATAACGGAACCAATCAGGAGAAGGAGGCATCAATTCAAGATCTTTTATTTGATCGAAATAATTAATGTAAAATCGTGAACTCACAAATATTCTACTGAAGTGCATGTTAGTATGTCAAGTATCTTTTTGAAACACTTCATTATTTGCTGCTTATTGTTCCAAATCTATTTCGATTCAAATATTTCAAATTTTAGAGATTTTTAGATGATATAAAAAAATCGTAACTTCATAACTTGACTAAAGAAAATCATGATTTTCACTTTTAAAATAATATCTTGCATCTTTAAAATTCATTCAAATGAAAACATACAATTAGGAAAAATGAATTCATATTTTAAACTATCTGAAAAAGAAAAAATTGAAGTAAATTACTATCATTATCATTTGAACTGATCACATTTGCAATTCCTTAATTCTAATTTCCTACTAAGAAGGTTGCACATCTACCCAATGACAAGCGCAAATCATTAATTTCAATAGAAGTAGCCAATAATACAGTATTTGGTTCATAAAGAGATGATGGAAGAATTCGATGAAACTCGATGTTCCATGTTATTCCTACACAAAAAAGTTGAAAAAAAAAGTGAATCATCATTCCTTTGATAGGGAAGTGCCAATAGTCGTCGAGGTAACAACGATAGTTTATAACGTAGCTATCAATATAGAAAAAAAAAAAGGAAAATAAGCTTCGAGCAGAAGTTCATAGTTCTCTTGGATTATGAAGATTATATTCAACAGGACAGATTTAAATAATCTTCCTGAAACAAAATGATGCGAAAAAACAAAAAACAAAATGATGATAATGATGTATCATATAAATATTGCATAAAGATTCCTCGAGATATCTCGAACTGATAACGAAAACTTGCATCATTTAATTGTAGAAAATAATAGAAATAAGATTTTGAATTCAACTATATCGGTTTTCGTTGTTATCAAGAAATACATGGAAGATTTTACTATATGAAATGTTGATGCATTCATTAAAAATAACAAGAAATTAAATACATCTTATTTTTTTTTAATGCACTCGCATTCCATATTTAATTATTCTTAAATAATTTTAAATCGGCATAGAAAATACAATCATTGCCTTTTCTATTCTTGTGAAAATTCTACATTTAGAAGATATACAATAAATTATGTGAGATTAATCGGCAAAAATGAAGTTAAGCATAAATAAATACATATTTACTGATAAGGTATCTCACCTTAATGGTTCGAGAGATGTATAAACATGTCAAATCATATCATAACGTAAATGGACGACACCTGTTGATGAAGATGGCATACAATAAATACATTTTGTTGATATGATCAAAAATGAGAAAAGAAGGAGAAAGATAGGAGTGGAATGAATCGATAAGGTATTTATTCAATGTGAAATAGTTCATGTGTTGCTACGAGAAGAAACAACATATTTCATGGAGAAATTTTTTTGCTTCAACTAGGTATTAAAAGATTTGCTTCCATTGAAATAAAAATTTCCAAGCAAATAAATGACGAAGTTCGACGTTTCTAAGTACTTATATTAATTACCGTCTCAAGTTCAATGATTGGCAAAGCAAAAAGCAAAGCACTTTAGCATATTTTCATATATGTTTCTCATTTAGCACGACGGAGCAAGTAGCAGGTAGAAAAACACTTAACAAGTTAGACATTCATCTGAACAAGAATCTCGACGAAATTTCCCGGAAATTAGTGACTTTTTAATCATAATCAAAAAAAAAAAAATAATACTAAAGTGGTGCCATTCAGACATGAACAATGTCGAAAAATTTTTGAAGTAGAAAAATCATTTAATTAATCAGTGATCATTTTAAAAGATGAAGAATTTACCAGTCGATGACGTAATTTAATGAAAAAAAAGTTATGTAAGCAAAATAAAAAGGCTGGTAAAGATGAGAGATACAACTTCATATGTTTTCATGAATTCTTTGTTGTTGACATTTTACTGCTTAATTACGAGGTTTTTGCTTAAATTCCAATTACTTCTGCATAAACCCTGGCATCAATTAAGATTATCTTTTTTGGAGAAGTATTGAGTTACAATAAATTTATTATATTAAGTTTTAAGGTTTCAACGTGCTTGAAAAAAAGAAAAGAATTTTTTAAAACGTCAAATAATCGGTTTTTCAAAATCATTGTTACTAAAATCGAAGCAACTGCAAAAAGTTTATGGAAATGATATTCCCGGGGAGATGAAAGAATTTCAGGGATTTTTAAAACAAATAAATAAAGCAGAGAGAAAGGAAAGAGAGAGAGAAGAAGAAATGTTGCAAGATACAAGTTCAGAAAATCATCCGACATCTCTAATTTCCCGAGAATGGCTAGAATTCAGGAGCCGGTTTTCTAATGCTAATGAATTCCAACTGTACATCAACCATACACATATACGCACACACACATACACACATTCATACACACATACATATAATACATATATAGCCAAACATACGCAAATATAAAGACATAGACCGAAGAAGCAAACCATTTTTGGAGTCCTTCAAACATCACCATATTTATACTGAATATAGACATGTATTTTCTTAAATGAATATTTTATGAGCTTGATACAAGCTGATCAGAGAGCACATTTAATGGTTAACAACCATGCAATCACTCATCAATCACCATCTTCTCCGTTCCAAATTAAATCCAATACTGATAATATCTTTCCAGTCATTTATTCCTCCATAAGGACTTCTCCCATCTTGCCTTCAAATGTCAATATTCAAATTCCAAATAAATCGAAAACCACTTTCAGTAATTTTTTGTTAATCTATGACTTATCAATAATTTACATTCATTTGTCAGTGAACAGTATTCACTGCAATCTTTTTATCTTTTTTTTCCAGAAATGAATCAAGTTCATAGACGATTCTCAACTTTGATTTATAGATGAGATGAAACTTTAAAAGCAAATTGCTGAGCAAATTTTCCCATCGCTATCTTCTCCTTCTGTGATTAATGTTTCAATTTTATCATAGAAACGTTTCCGGAAATGGAAAAATACTTTTTAGATAAACTGATTTTAGAATGATTAATGATTTTGTTTCTTTTTACACTTTTAATTTCCCTGCCCTGTTATTTATGTATGTCTTCATATGAACAAAGTTCCATTCAATTCAATAGCAACATTGCTTCGTGGAAGCTTTAGAGCTTGAAAAGCAATATTGCTTCTGAATTCAATGATATCTCATCTTTTTCGATGTTTTTTTTTGGCATAATATATCGCTATTGCATACTTGAATGAATGATAAAATAAATATTTTCAAAGCTCTAAGTAGACATAACTTAGACTGATAATGAGATGCTCATCAAATTATACATTAAATTATGACAAATTTGACATCAAACAGCAAACAAGTCTTCCAGAAAAAGAATTTAATATTAAATAAGAAGCATCCTATTATCACTCTAGCTGGATAACATTACTTCCTTGATGGCGATCACATATACATATGATGTATATATTTATATATGTCAGGGTCAATCAATATTCACACCAATTTATGAATCATCCTGCAGTAACGCCAACATTATGGCGAAAATTATTCAACTAAAAAGAAACTATTGTTTGGAGCATTTAAAATTCAGAAAAAGCATAAAAGAAGAATGCTTTGATAGCTTGAACTAAATTAATCAGAAAATCCATCTAAAATATATTTCAGAATTTCAAAGAAATGAAACTTCCATTATCAATGACTAGTGGAAATGCCATGCTGAACAAGAAAGACTATTTGTTAAATACAAATTTTAAATAAGAAGCTATATACAGGTAATCGTTTAAGGAATTGAATTTTCATGATAGAGATTCCTATCACAATCAGCCATTAAATCAACTTTTTTTTGATAATACTTTTAATAAAAAGACGAGTATATTTGGAAGTAATTTCAAAGCATTTCAAAATAATTTGCAATAAGTAATTTTGTTGTAAATATATATTTTAATACATATGTTTGATGCATACATAGGCCTGTAGTGTATTCCCGTCGTCAATCATTCTTTACATTCCTATCAATCTTTCGAGAGCCACCAGCTAGAAGAGGAAGAATTATAATGAAATAAATACCACCAGCAAATGCAAACAACTCCGAGTACTGTATTTCTTTGTATCCATCCCATAACAAAATTCTTTTCTGTTCCCCTCTATAAATAGCATAGCATAACTGCTGAATAATTAGAATTGACTGAGGTAGTTGAAATATTGAACTTCTTTCGCTTCAAACAAAGGCAAAAATTTTTAAAAAGTGAAAATATGAAGTTGGTAGAGAGTAGAAAATGGTAATAATATTAATGACGTCAAATTTTCAAATAAATAACGGAGTAGAATCTGAAAGAGATACTAAAAGTACATTTTTTAGATGAAAGAGAAGTGGTGAATTTAATCAGAGATATATTTAGTGATAAGATTATAGGAAAGCTGCGATACACATATATGAACATAATATTTCGCGTATACTGTGAGGTTAAAAGTCGATCCTCATGTAAATATAGATTATTGTCATATCACATTGTTGATGGCTCATCGCTGATGCTTATACTGAGATCAATATGGAGTAGCAAAGTCCGATAAAAAAATTTTTAATTTGTATTCCTAGATACTAAAAATGCAATAAATTGCTGGATGAAGGCAACAAATAGAATAACAAATGATAGGACCTTGATACTAAACGAGAAGATAACAGATTATGATATAATTCAATTTATTTACCACACTACCAACATTAACATAGATTGCAGGCCGTAATAGCAGAAAAAGGACATCAATCTATCACGGCATTATGGATACCTAATATCATTTAAGATTGACTTGGTACTGACGAAGTGTTCTCGAGAGCGAAATATTTAAGCTATATTCAACTGATAAACAATTAGAAAATATTTAATAATGTATGGAAAATTAGTACATATTTTTGGTATTTGTTCTGTCCAAGTGCAGCAAACGAGTGATGGAGGAATTAAAATAGTTGAAAAAGTGCGTCTTTAAATTTAGCTCGAATTAAGTGATAAAAAAAAAGTAAGAATTATCCATGCCTTATCCCTACTTGTTAGATTATAATGATTTTCTCCGAATTAAACCGATTTGCCAATGTTTTTGGTAAGAAAAGCAAACTGATAAGCGCGATTATTAACAACTAAATATACCTTATAGGAATGATCATTTATAACGATTAAGAGAATGAATGATAATTTTATGTTTATAAAAACAGTGACGAAGAAGTAATGATAATCTTTTATTTGCTAATTTTATGTCGCTCAGGTTATGTTCTAAAGATTATGATATATATTTAAGTATCAAGTTAAATTTCTTTGGTGAAATATCATATCACAGTAATAAATACGAGAATTTCCTGATAAAATTTCAAGAACGTAATTGACGAAAAATCATTGTAATGAATAATGATAACTGATTAATGGAAATGACAGAAAATGATTTTGGCATGCAGCATGTAAAGCGAATGAAATGTTTCAAAGATGTAAATGGTCATTAATTAAATCGAGACGGCAAATTCAAAAGACAATGAGATAGTATTGGACGAGAACTTTTCGGAAAAGCGATGGAAAGTTGAAGCCATAAAAAAAAGAAAGTTGTTTGAAACGATATAGCAACGGTTTTTTAAAAGACGTACTGTCTGTGACAAACGATCATACCTTTTGGATAAACATTTAATCAACGGGACTATGTGGTTTCCTTCACTCCAACATACACTCGCCAAATCATTGTAATCACAGATAGAAGAAAAATAAATAGAAGGCGAAACAAGGTTTAACATAGCCGGTTGTAAGACATGCAAATAAAAGGCGAATCAACATAGGAAATCATTTTCAATGCTCCTTAGAATGGGAACGAAGACGATTGAGAAAATATCAGACTGCATTCCGCATCAATCAGCACGACATTATCAGCATTTTTCTCGTTTCATTGATTTATCATCATCATTTATTCCAGCTCCTGTAACTATTTTTACAAATTTAAAACAGCAATCAAAAGAGAAATACAAAAATGTTCAATCACGGATTTCGATATCAGTAAGGTCACTTCATTCTTCCACTTTTATCATTTCATTATTTACATACATCTTTGAATCCATATAATTTTGTTTTCAGTGTTATAGGAAGCAATATCAGCTTAAGGAACAAATATTAAGAAAAAACAATTTAATATAAACAGCTATGCTTTTTGTTTTTTTAAATCGGTAAATAGTGCAATACTTACTTGGCTTCTAATTTAGATACCTTTTATATTTTAGGCAGTTATCAATCTCTGATAGCATCAGATTTTTTTACTTACTATATCATTTCCGTAATAGTTGGGACATTGTAACGGTGTACCATCATGAACTATCGCAAAACTGATTATAAGAGCCTTGTTGTAAAGTGAATAATACAGGGAAAGAGTACTAATTATTCAAAATTTATCAATGAAGCACATACACTTCCTTTTTATTTACAAAATGTGACCAATCAGAAATTCTGTTATTTTGGAGTGAAAAATTGAACAAAAAAAATATTCTTTTTCAAAAGGGAAGAGGAAAAACAGAGAAGAAACAAAAAACCTTGTGTCATATTTTCCATTAATTTAAGAATCCTTATAGAAATCCAAAAATATCTAAATCTTTTTCTGACTTATGATAACAAGCCAAGCTTCGAAACGTCAAATCATATCATCCTTTCTGTTACCGCATTATTTTCATTCAATGAAACATTAATGCAGTGCAGGAATATATCTTCTAATGTTCCATTTCTAATTCGAAATTTCCCATCAATTAAACTTGAATTATAAAAGCAATACTAACTACACCAATTCTGATTTCTTTCACATTTCTTGATTATTCTAGTACTGAATAACGGATTCGATTTCTCACTGTTGACATATTTCTTCAAATTTCAAAAGCTTTAGTAAAGTTCTTCAAGAGTTTCATATATTTTAGTTAACTGGATTAGTAACATATTCCGGAATCATAAGTCTTATATGAAGGGCGCTTGAATTTTTTTTATTACTGACATAGTTATAGACTAATGTAGATGGATGAATATGGAAATTAAAACCAAAGATTTGCTTTTTAAAAATATAGACAGGAATTTGTAAGAACATTATATTGCAGCACTTCCTAGCTGGAAATGGTTAAATTTATTTATATTTTTTTTAAAAACTCATAAGATAAGTAGCAATTTTAGCTAACTTATGTCGCCAACAATTTAAAAAATATTCGAAAAGATAATTTCAAAGAAAACAAAACACAGAAGATATTATTAACTTATAAAGAGGTAATAATTATGAAATTTAAAATACGAATTTCGCAGCTTAAATTGCTTCAAAATAATCATTACTGAATGCATTGCTCGCCACTTCTCTTTTCATTACATTCTTTATCCATCCATTCATCTAATGATCCATCTATTCAACCGATTCTTACGCATATAGAATTCAACAATTTTAAAGTAATAATAATGATAATCAAATAAGAATATAAAAATTCTTTTTTTTTTCAGTCTTGCAGATCGTTTCCCAAGGAAAAGAATAATAACATTCTAATAAATGATGGCATTTCGAAGAGTTTAAATTAATGTGTAATAAAATATTGCTGGACAGTACCTAATCTCAGTTGATTATTTAATAGAGCATGACGCTTTTTTTTGTTGAGACTGAAATTATTTTACTGAGTTTTGGTCGACTAAGTCTAGGGAATCGATAGCAAAATTCTTCCCACGCAACATATTTTATAGAAACTAAATAAAGTTAATTTGATCCGTTCAACTCAAATTATCACACTTACGATGATAAGTAACGATTCATGTACTTTATACGCATATTTCTAACATGTTGTGGGAATTTGAGATGACTTATATTTAATACAATAGTCAGAAAATTTTTAAATTTCTTCTTACAGTAATACATGAAATTTGTACAAATATAACACATTTTTACCATCTTTCCCTACCTTGGTCATTGTCGTAACAGTGACTCAATCAAAATGTTGGCATGTCTTTGATAAGCATACCAATTTATTTCATATAATTCGTAGATTTGTTCATGTCTGATTAATGCACGAATTATAACAATGGAATCTTGAATTTTGAAATTTTAGGATAAAATATTCAGAATTTGGGATAGGGTATGATTTTCAAAGAAAAAAAGAAACTAAAGGAAGAGAAAGAAATGAAAGAGGAAAAAAGAAGAGTTCTAGACGATGCAAATAGGTCATCTTCGGATTATTACCAAATTATTACATTTTCAATAATTTTACCATTGTGTGTTTTAACTCCAAACAACAATATGACAGGACTGGTTCTTGAAATGTCGTTTTTTTCCAAGCAAAGAAAAAAACAACTGGAATAAATGTCATCAGTTCTGCAAGATAGTTGCTGACTGAGCATAACTACTACAATACATTCCAAAACCTGGAATAGTCACACTTTGTAACAGATAGAAATATAGGAATTTATTTGATTTGTTCTCCTAATTACACAGTGAATATTTATTGATGAGCTGGTTCCAGAAAGCTTAATTATAAGTTGTGTATGCTAGGCATAAGGTAACATAAATAATGCTTACTAGATGGACGCAATGCTACATTCCTATTTGATTATTTAATTACAGAAAAAAGTGATATAACACACAAATCAGATCATAATCATAAATGATGATTATCCTCACGAGAAGGAAGGAACAAACTGCGTTTTCAATGATAAGAATTGGAAAAACAGGTAAACTGCTAATCTGTACAGTTTGAACTGGTTTAAAAATTACAGCTTATGCAGGCGTCCGTTTGATGGTTAATGAAAATAAGCCGCGAATATCAATAATCTTAAATTTATGTCAGTTCAATTCAAAGTTCAAACAATCCTCGGCTGTTTGCCAAGTTAGTCATAATATATTACTCAACTAAATTTGAGTTGCAAATAAAATAAGGGCGAGCGAAACGAAAAGAGATAACAGGAAAAAATGTGCTTTTTCAAAGGGGAAACATCACTGGAAGATGGCGATCAAACAAATTAAAACAAAGAAGTTGAAAAAGCGTATTGTTATCTTTAGATGAACTTGAGAAAAACGTACAAAACTCATCGTCGTCATGTATCATAGAGCAGAGAGAAAATTCCTTTGGTTTGAAACGACCTTGCCTTGCCACAATATGTTGAAATAAATTCACATCGAGTGCCTGAACACTCTTACAAACATCTTTTCATATAATACTTATTGCACATTCTTTCATCAACCCTTTTCTCGTCATCTTTACAATACCTCCTCTCCATCAGTATACTGCTAATGTAACTCTTGAAAGGATTTCTAGGCATAAATCCATTTTGTCCCATGAAATGTCTCACTCCATTTGTCTTTGTCTTTCAAATATCAAGAATAAACTCAGTCGAAATTTCTAAGATATTTTTATTCTTGTGAGAAATTATTGATACACACATCAAATACATAAAAGTTTCTGCATCTCGAACCGAGATCATATATAAGACACTCTCAATTTTGTCATCAACAAGGCAACCAGCAGTTAACATGTATCAAAATATATAAAGTTTATACATAACAGTGAAAAAAATTTAGAGCTAAATGTAACAAAAGAAAAAATAAACAAAAATTTCTCCGCATAAAGCCAAAAAATGAAATAGATCTGAATTCCTTTTATAAGCAAAAAACAAAAGATTTGTTGGTACAATAAACAGTAAATGTAGCAAAAAGAATGAACTGCTTAATTAACTAGTGCCAGCTAATTCAGATGGGATATTTATTTTAATAAAAAGTAAATAATTTGAGTGCCATGTGGTTAAGTTTGTAAAAGAATATGATTAAATTAAGTTTCAGATTAATTTAGGAATGAATCTCAAAACAAATAAAACATCACACCCACATACATCTATTGCTATTATATCGTACTTTTGCGAATCCACAACCTTGGTCATAATTCTTTTTCCGATCTATTATAAATTCTTAATGCAAAAGAACCATCAATCATTTTTTTTCAATGTGTGGACAAAATCGAAAAAAAAGAATGAAGCATATGATCTATGCGTGATGTATAAAATTAACGGTGTAAATATGAATTACCTGAATTTCAATAAAAATTAATAGCAATGTTTATATTTCTTTACAGCAAAAAATTTTAATTTATGACAGATATATACAAAGAATTCAATGAAATTTCATAGAAATTCAGTTATGTAAAAACTTCACATATAATATAGCATTTCCGCCAGCCATTTATAGAGTTGCATTACATTTAACAACGAAAACAAAAGTAGACAGAAGAATGGAGTTGGAAAAAAAGTTACATAGGGAGACAGCAAAATTTTCACTATTTTGAAAAAAATTAGTGCAAATAACTTAAGGCAAATTTATGGTTAACACAGTACAACATATTTCACAGCAGAATTTCCAGGCTTTTCATGTTTCTTGAGAAATTTAAGATTTCATAAAAAGAGACCGAACCAATCGGTGGACGTTTTCTGATACAGATTTTTCAGATATCAAGTGTTTTTCGGTCATCGATGAAATGATTCTAAAAAAAGTGAGAGATTTATAATGTAATGGAATCTGTTCTAAAATTCTTTCAAAAAAAAATTTTGAAATTAACATTTCCGAAAAATTTTTTGAACCTTGTGAGATCAACATCGACAAAAACCATTCGCACAAAATCAATACTATCCGGTTTCACATCAAGCAAAATACATAATCGACGAGAGATATATGTACCAATCGTACAAATACGAGCAATCTGAATTTCAATAAAGATTTGTAAAAAAAAACCGATATATTTTCTTAAAGCAGAAAGGATAAAATTTCAGAAAAGAAAAGTTATAAATTAAATTTTATGATCGATATAAATTGATTTCAACAAAATTTCATAGAACTTAAGTCACCAAAAATTCACATAAAATATGATGTTTTACCTAGATAACCAGTTTACAGTTGTATTAATGTAACGACAAGAATAGAAATATATTTGAAAAAATAAGTTACATATATATCGAGAGGAAAAAAAATTATAAGAAATAGTGGACTAAATTAATAGATCCAATATATCCAATTTTTGTCTTTAAAGCATGAAATTAAAAAAAAAAAATGTTTTGCAAGCAACATATTTTTTTTTCAAATCACCATCAATATTTCTCTGAAACTAGTTAAGCTTGTAGTAAATATGAAAAACGAAAAAGAAAGTTCACCTCAATTCCAGACGAAGTTGATAAGCTAGTTGCAGCAGATTCAAAGTTTAATAATTTATGGGCAGGAATAAACGACGAAATAATTTCCAGAGATATTTTATTTTCCAAAATTGCTTGTAGTGATTCAGTCAAAAACTTATATTCAGTATTTTCTTCCTCCTGCGTTCGACAGAATGATAGTAATACAGTCTTCGATCGCTGTGAAATATTGTTCAAATTAAGCATGGAAACTGGCACGCTATTTGGAATGCCATAAGAAGCTCCACTGCTTAGCAAACGAAGAGGCCATCTGTTTGTCTTCAATATCAAGGACTTCTTTACAAAGAGAGCAACCAACGAAGGAATGCTATGGCCTGCAATTATCGTCCTAGTTAATTTGTTGAATCAAGCGTTTGAATTATCATTTTTTTACTATTTATCATTCATAAGAATCAAACCGTAGTTTCACGGATGCATTTCAAAATATTCAGTTTCGAATCACAAAACAACCATCAACAATAATAAAACTTGAATATTTGTACAACCAACATATTAAAAAAAAAAAAATTTTCCCTTTTCTCCTTAATTCCTTCAAAATAGAAAGTATTAGGACCAATCCAGATAAAAGGTTTCAGATAAAAGATTGCCGAGCAAGTGGAAAAGTGAATTTCTTAAACAGATGATCCTAAACTAAAAACCACAAAGAACAAAAACTGTATCTTGCAATAGGTATTAAACTGCTCCATTTACTTCAACCGTTGCTTAGCTATCAAACACTGAAATGCTTATTCAACTTTTGTTTCTATTTTCGCGAAAATCTTAGAAAAATATCCAGGAGTATTTTTATAATATTAATTTTCGAGAAAAATAGTGAATTCCGCGAGAGAACAAAAAGAAATAAAAACAAACATATCATACATAAAATAATCATATGAACGGGAATTTTCACATCAAAAAACCACCTGTTAAATAAAACAAAGATCTTTTATGCCCACTGCTGGTAAATTGCGGGAAAGATTCTTTTGACATATTCACACCATCAATTATTGCACCACGTACAAAATGAGGTGGAGAAACCTAGAAAATGTTTTCGAAGAAAAAATATTTAACCATTTCTTAAGCAAAAGTAGGCTCTGCTGAAAAATTATAAAGGATAATAGAGCCGATCATATTTGTTCATACAGTCAGAAATAAATGAAGTTGGTTCATAAAGGCTAATAGTTCAAAAATCCAGCAATTAAAAGGAATAGTCTAACAGCTATTTTTCGAAAGAGATACAAGACCAATATTAGCATAAAAGATATATAAGATCTTGGTGAAAAGTTAATTATAATTATTACATTGAGGATATTCTCACTATATTCTTCACGGAATAATTTCTGGAGATAATATTGCAAAGTGGCTGGGAGTCCTACAAGATGTGCATTTGAAATTGAAGGTTCTATCTGGAAAGAACAAAACTATATTCATTTTAATGTAATTTTTAATCAATAAAATCCTTGCAAAACTTTCAGCTTATCAGACTTATTTAGAATTATATTTGAATTAAAATGAATGCCAAGTTAACAGAGAAAAAATTTTAATTAGTGACAGAAGATACCTTCACCATACCCACTTTCTGCAAAAAAAATATGTGTTTGTTGTTTTGTTCAGTTTTAATTTCATTATTCGAGGAAAATACAACTTCACGTACAGTGCTTGTCGATAAATCATTAGGTAACCTCAAAGCATCAAGCAACCCCTTACTTTCATTCAGCATATGTTGCCTCAATTCACGATTACGTGATATAGTTCCTGCATGCGACTAAAAACAATTCCATAGAATAATAATAAAATTTAAATTATAAAAATTTCAATTTGACTTTACATTTAATGAATTTTTCATATAAATAAATCCAGAGAAAATTCCAAAATAAAATTTGTATGCTTGAACAAATCAATAACAAAAACTGCACCTCAATCGAAGAATCACGCCATTTCGCATAAATATCCCACCATTTATAATAATTAATAGCAGTACTTACAACATCAACTTCCAATCTTCTGAAATGACCAGTTTTTCAAGAAATTCTGAAAGTTGTAATGACTAAAATGATAAGCACTTGTAACAATTTGCGCCTGCTATTGTAAAAATATCACAATAAAGTTCATGAACTGAGTAACAAGTAACTTAATATTAGATCGCAAAAACGAAACATTAACTTGGACAAGATCCTCGTTTCAAAAGAATCCATTATCTTAAGAAACTTTATTTTTGCTTAAATATTATTCACTTCATGAATTTACCAGAATATATCCTACAGTTATTTCAGCTTGAATTTTAAGTTTACCTCGCTTCAAGCATGCATTTAAGTTCTTTCATGTTTTCAAAGCGATAACGCAAATCTAATAGAGGATCAACAACGTGGACCGCGGATTCATCATTGCAAAATCGACATGCCAAATGAGTCATACTTCTTGACGACTTATAAACAAACATTTTTATAATCATGGCTATTTCCTAAAAATTGCTTTCGTGGCTTTATTTCTCGAAAAGTCTGACAAGTCCAATTTATTTGAGTCTTATCAGTATTCTGAAATTATAGAATTCAAGCGTTAAATTCAAAGGAATGTTGCTTTTAATTAAGAATTTCTAATTCCTCATGGTACTGGAATCATGTAATAGGAAAAACCCAGAAATATGCTTCAAAAAAGATAGCGAAAATATGACATCAATACAAAAATTCTTTCAAAAGATAAACTAATAATGGCAGTTCTTATTAATAAACCATGATATCAAAACTATTCGCGAAAAAACAACGGAGATTAGGGCTTAAGCTATTTAAACTAACATAGAGATTTAAGCGATTTGAAAGACAGGCATCATCATATTTAAGTCTTGCAAATTACATTATAAGGATTCCTGAGTGAAAGGAAAGATAAAAACCAAAAGTTCATATAAAAAAAAGTATTTATATGTCTCACTGAAGCTAAATCGCCCAGAATATCTCAAAGTTCCATTAAGCTGAGTATAAAACTAAATAGACAATACAATGACGAACACATGAACATTAAAAAATTAGACATATCGAAATTTCACACAAAGTGAATAAAATGCAATTCTACGCCAGACTTATATATTTTATAATAACGTAGTTACAGTCACTGAAAATAAGGTGGCCTTCTCAATTCGATGCCATATTCAGCAAGCACGGGCTCCAACAGCTCTGAAGTCAACGTATAACGTGTTTCTTTGGTTCCTTTTTTTGTTTGTCCTAATCCTTTCATGCGTTGCCTAAATGGTTCCAAGAAATGAATAACATAGAAGAAATTAATATATATAATAATATTTTTAAAACCTATGGTATTCGGAAATTGCCCTAGTATTAACTTTATATGTTTTAAGCTAAGTAATTCATTCAATCATTCAGATATATATATAATATGGTTTTCTCTTTCTCAATTAGAGTGAACAATTCGAATTGCTAAGCCATGTTTACTCTTTATTAAAGAAGTTATCTTCAATGCTTCTAAGCTTGACAGCTTTCATAGCTACTGAACAACATGGATTAGCAATTCGAATTTTTCATTCTAATTGTGAAAGAGATGCCTAATCTCCTTTTCAATCACTTATGTAAAGAACAGAAAAATACAGCTACCTGTTGCATTGCATCCAAAATAATATCCGAAGTAAATTTTTGAGCTGCAAGTGAGAATAAACGTATAACCCGCGAATCTGCACAATCAACCCCACTTTTCTTCATATAATGGATTGTAACAGCATCCGGTATCGTTGGCACGTAATTGTCTAGATCATTGATAAAATCTCTAAAATTTACATCATCTTCAAATCATTAATTCTGATAATCAATTATATATTATAAAGTATTTCGATAAATTGGAAACAATAAGAACTAGCCGTTAATCTTTCTATCTATGTAATCATACCAAAAGATGGCTGAATGCATACACGGACTGCCATGTGATCAAAATTATTTCGATATTGATTTACAAACTTATACAGAGACGAACAACAATGCATGTCTGCGCATATTGCGCTAACAATTAGCATATGCGTATGAATAAAAAAACTAACCTGAGAGAAGTGCCCAATGGAACGGAACTATTGGCAAGTAAAACCGCATTTTGCGAGTCTGGAAATGATTTCTGCTGATTAACGACTGGACGCAAAGTCGAGGTGCTTGAGGGCAATGTTTGCATTGTTGATGTTATGTCCTTAACTCCGGATACAATTTCCGATTTGCGGTCATCCGATAACTGACTATGCATCTTCAAATCTTAAAATTAATTTACGAGATATAACTTCCACTGGAAAAGGTAATAGTGAATCAAATCACTTTAGATAGGATTAGAATTAGCAATGAAAAACGAATCTTGCTAAGGAAAATGGGAACAAATGCGAAAAATGAACTCTAAAAGACTATCCGGATACCTTCAAAACCATGACTAAAAAAAAAAAAATGAAAGGAAGAATGTCGTAATAATCTCGCACTGCTCCTCTATATAGCCTCTGGTATTGCACGGTCGGCCATTTATGAAAACTTTATATTTAGTGTTTAGTCTATTGGATTGTTTATCGAATTTTAGTTTCTGTGTGTGATTAGATGGATTTCATTTTGGATTTATAGAGGAGGAAAAAGGAAATTTTGGAACGCTTAAAGCGTCTAGCTGTCAATTATTCACTAAATTATCTATTGGTAAAGAAGCAAAATGAAGAGGAACATATGATAAGTGAAGAACACGGTGGTGCGTACAAGTTTTTGTTGCTTAGAAAGTTAATGATTTGAGTAATTGATCGTTCTGAATCTCTGAGTCTCATATATTTTGTTACTTTTCGTTATAATCAAATTGAATATTTGTTTTACAATTAAAATTGAATGATAAACAAATTACGGGAATTACTGCATATTAAATTTGCTCTAAATTTGCGTGAATTCAAGTGGAAAAGAAATAAAAGTCACAGGGAATTGCATGGATTAATTTTCTCACTGAATGGCTAAAATTTATTGGGGCTTGAAGCATCGTTATATTCTTAACTTATTGGTGCTCTGTCATCCTTTCAACGTTTTACATGTCTTATAGATTAATTATGGAGAAGCAAGCATCTGAACGAAAAGATGACACGACTCTTTCAGAAATCAGTTTAATTATGAACAAATTTAAAATGCCATTGGAGGATTTATACAAATTGGCTGTATCTTTTTATCGAGGTATTATTCCCATAACATCTAAAATGACATGCCTGTAATACCAGCGGGATTCTGTCAGCATTTATCAGTTAAATAATGTATCATAATAATCAGTGCAAGAGTATTATATGTGATATCTTCTAAAACCTCTTTTATTATATCATGCTTGATAATACTACGCTTGTTCTCTTAATTTTTTTTTTTTTTTTTTAGAAAGAGAAACCTTTTTTCTAGAAAGAAAGCAGAGTTATGAACTTATGGTACCATATGAAAAGCGACTATTATTTATGGCATATTCAAAGCAGGTTCGTTACGGTCCTTATGATGCAGCTGCAGATGATTCCGGATGGTTCGATCTCGTTGGCAACGATAGAATGTAAGTACACTTGTAAACACTCTTTTTTTGATTTCAAAAGCTAAATTTTCCGAAGCAAAATCATCAAATTTTTCCTGAAAAAATTCAATGAATATTGGAAATCGGCATTCAAATAGCATTTTGTGAACGATTATATGTTAATATGTTCTCTGACATTTAAGAATTAATCTGATAGCAAACTAAGGTTTTTGCGTACCATTTTACAATATAGGAAAAGAAATTTGCTCAAATTATTTTGAATATTTGTTTCAATCTTTTGCAAAAATGCATATTCAAAGCAGGTTCGTTACGCATGAATTATGAAATTTTATCTTATGCTCAGAAAGTATAGGAGTAGTCCAAATAAAAGATTTCTGCTGATTTGGATAAGTAAGCAATAACTAGTAAAAATCTAGACGCAAAAATTCTGGCTAGAATTTTTTTACAATACGTTTCACGAATCCAAGGGATATTTTCATGACTGAAATTTTAGAGATTGTTATTTTAGAAGCCTTATTGTTTTAATGCAATATATTCTATTGATTAGTAATATTTCAAGGTTTCATTGATTTTGAATATTATAGTAAAAAATTTTTTCGAAGGATTTTTTTGATTAAAATTCATTTTCTTAATAAAAAAATTTGTTTTAAGCAAAGAATTATCCTTCGTTTGTGGAAAAATTAAACGCATGCACGTAGATGCAGAAATATATGCAAGTTAACAACTAGGAAATACATACACATATAAAGAAACGCATATTTATGCATGCATGCAAACAAATCCACTTGTGTAATATATATTCGTATAAAATGTTTCCTTATATTTGTCGCTTCAGTTGATTTTTAATAGTATAAGTCTATGATGATTTTTTGCTGCCGACGAAAATCGTTTTAGATTTATTTCTCATTTTTTCTTATACTTACCAATTTCTTCCATCCCAAGCTATAAAAAATATTCTGTTCAAGAACTATTGTACTTAAAAAATCTTCAAATTTTCTTTGAATTTTGTGTTTTTGTACAAGTTGCGTCAAAAATTTCTCCATTCTGCCAAAACATGACAAATTACAAGGAAATCATTTTCTAATTCGTACCAATAGTTTCATGTATTTTAAAAACGATTTTTTTTCATTGTTGGATTAGGATATTGGTTGTGCTCTCGAGATATTTAAAGAAAAATATCTTGAAGTAGTAATTTTTCATGTTGGAATTCTTGAATTTCCAAAAATTGACAGAAAAAAGCGATCTTAAATTTTGCTGTATATGTGATGTGCTGCCGAATAGCCTAAAGTAAAAGATCTTCCGTACTTCTTCAAACACTGGTTATTGCTAATGATTTATTGATCTGATAAGAGCAGTATATGTCTAGAATTACAATAAAAAAGCGTAAAACAACTGATTGAAATACTGATGCATCAGAGAAATTTTTTTTTAAGAATTAATCAAAAAAGGAAAATACTCCATGTGCAACTACTGCATCCCGTATCTGAATATGTTTTTCTTGCGGCTTTTGCTTAATTTTATGTTTGTATAAATTTTTTTTGGAGTAATTGCATATTTCCTTGTTGGAGATGATCACTGATATCATCCAAATTGTTTCTGTAATCCAAACATTAATGAAGTTTCCAACATTAACTCGTATACATTATATTTTAAGTATCTTGAAAGCCAATTTTATTGGAATTTCTTAGTATATATCGTCGCTATTTGCTCGTATCGCTTCTCACTGGGATATTATTATTCAAACAACATATGAAGTTAAGCTCCAAAAGAAATAACTGCAACTAATCTATAAAAATGAAGCATCTAAGACATAATGCCTTTTTTTAGAATTAAAATATATTCATTTTAAAAGTTGATGACTCTTCATCTCCTATCATTTTCTAGAGCTCTTCAGAACATACTCATTTCATGTTTTCTTTTTTGCAACTTTTAAAACTTCTATATCAAAAGGTTCAGGCAGTTTTTACTCAAGTAGAACCTCATTTCAGAAATCTTTCATTTATCTGGAATTCAAGAATTAAAATATTCCAGTAATAGGTTAAGTTGATATCAATAAATGGAAAAAAATCTATCTCTTAAGGATTGTCCCATTTTTTTCCAGTCTATCACTAACCTAGAACATTGCTTTGGGAGTTAGGAGAATTTTGTATTATTTAAGGAAAAATAATGAAATCACTAGGTATAGCTTATTTATTATTACTACATTTATAAGAAATGCTCCTATGTAGAGTATGTTGTATACAGAAATATACAGAACAATGCAGATGTTTAATGATGTGTTATTCTTATTATGAAAGTATTCGTTATTGAGAAAACAATGTACATTTTAATTATAAGACTGATTTTAATAAGTGATGCAAAGTTGGTCGAATCATGGACTTCTTTTTTTTAATTTTTTTGATTGAATTTTGATTCTGTTCCGTAGAATTTAACATGTAATTGTATTTGAATTTTATAGAAGTAATAAAAGAAATCTTTTTTTTTTATGACTTGCTGAATCTTTATTTTATATACTGAATGTGTTTCTCGTGGCCCTGCTAATATAAGTTTTATCATATTCCTCGCGTATTCTCTCTTTGCTTCTTCCTTAGCTCTCAATTTTAAAAGACTTGTTAATCATTGCTTTTCGCCAGTTTCGTTTGTATTCAAACAGCTCAAAACGACTCAGAGTAATCCTCACTGAGGGCCATCATATCAAAAATTTATAATCCTCACTGAGGGCCATCATATCAAAAATTTATTTCAAAAAATAGTGCAAGTTGAAGATTTTTTCTTATTACATTTTTGAACTAAAGTAAAATCATTTATTAGCATTCTAAAAATCCAATCCTCTTTCTTCCTCTTCATCAGCTCACCCTTATCAGGTCATTTTATTGAAAATTTTGCGAATACTTTTGTAGTTAGATTCTTTTTTTGACCTTAGTTATAATTATTTTTCAGCCCGATATTGTTGAGAAATTATATTTATTATCTAGAAAAGGTTCTTAAAAGCTTCCGATTTTTTTATCGTGGTTGCTGCTACCGAATATAGTAGCGGGACTAAAATAAGTTGCATTCGTAATATCAGAATTCACGAGTTGAAATGCAAGCAACAAATACACTTGGTATTTCTATTGTTGATCGTATTGTGGACTTTGCAACTTGAGAAATATGCTTGTCCATTCACTTTAGTACAAGTTGTTCCATAAGCAAGTAGATGATAACCATTGAACAATTTATTCGTCTTGTTTGATGTAATAAATAGCAGTGTCATTGCATTTTAATATTTTTTATTTACGTTTTTCTGTTACTTTAATCCTCCATTCTTAGCTCATCTGATTTATTTAACAGTCTTACTCAATACTTAATATTCATTTTATAATGGTTGGAACAATTAGTTGCTTGTTTGCTAATTAAAAATATATATATAATGATATATATAGAGAAAAAATTGCATAGAAAAGTTATCTTTAAGTTACATTTAGACCTTTCATTTTAGGAAGGCTTGGAAGGACTTGGGTAACTTGAGTATTTCTGATGCAATGTACGCATTCATAACGCTATTGGATATTATTTGTCCACA
This sequence comes from Dirofilaria repens, assembly GCA_008729115.1. Lineage (NCBI taxonomy): Eukaryota > Metazoa > Nematoda > Chromadorea > Rhabditida > Onchocercidae > Dirofilaria > Dirofilaria repens. The sequence goes on from SNRZ01000105.1 coordinate 108,668, forward strand.
ATTTCGTGATTTTGTCAGTGAACATTTACAGTTACAGAAGAATATCAAAAGGTAGGTCAAATTATTAGAGTTGTACACATATCAAGGAAAATATACAATTTTTAACATTTTGGGAATTTAGGGTGTTTCCATGTCCTCATTTGATATTAGAAATGCCACTCAAGTTATTGATAATATCGAATCGTTAAAAATTGTCTATTTGCAGCGAAGAACAACACCAAAATAATGTTCAACCGGATGTTTCTCAAGTGATGAATGATAAGGAAAAATTTGAAGCGCAGCGGTATGATTTTTATCTCACTTTATTAGTGAATTTTATAATACGAATTATACTGTTTGCTTTAGCTGTCTATTATATTCATACGCGGAAAAGTTTAATTCTCATTTCGTCTACTTTATCACAAGAAAATCTTATTATAGACATTTGAAAGTTCTCTTTGAATTATCTATTATTCATTGGATTTGAAATTAACTTGCTCCGATCTAGTATGTCTAAAATGGATGAAATAAGATGAGGTTTCACGTTATTTGTTTCTAGAAATTACTTTCTTTTTCTTTCTCTGGCTGAGAAAAATTATGAATCTTCCATTTGTACACTGAACAATAATACTGGATCCAGAATAATAATCTTCATTATGGACTGGTTTTCTCTGTTTTGCAGACAACAAATTCAAGAAGCTCTCAATCGTCAAACATATCATCAGTTCCGAGCATACGCTCAACAACAATTTGTAGGTGATCCCATCCAGGTTTGAAGTTATATTTATCTATGCTAATCTTGCAGCATTTAAAAATTCCCAATGATTGCTTATGGATTTTTATATTTTTAAACGCGTAATATTGATATTATTAATTAACTGGACTGCATTTATCGCTATCATTCGAGTTTCTAAGTCAATTACAAAAGTTTAGATTTCTCGGAATTCTGTAAATTCTAAGTGTGGTCTTAAGAGTATCGAAAAATTTGCCTCCAAGTAATTTTTTTTTTGTGGTTTCTAACAATGGATTTATGTTCTGTGGAGAATAGATTCAGAACAAATACTCAATTTTTGGTTCTTTATCTGACAAATAATAAACCAGATATTGAAAATTATGATGGAAATACCTTCACTGAAATTTAGAAAGCATATAGTGAATGCACACTGAAACAAATAATTACTTACTGATTATCAGCAGAACAAAAAAAATATAACAGTAGTACGCAATTGCGGATGTTATGACATTTTGCTATTATTTGTAATTTTGCATTTTACCACGAAGAATTTTACTATGAAGAAACAAAATGGATGAATAAGTAGTGTGAAATATATATTGGTTCAATTTCAAAGCGCATTTTGTTGAAGTTGATAGGACGCAACTTAATGACAGATTCTTTAAATAATAGATGAGTAGATGCAATGTATTTTTTCGAATATTCAGAATTCAAAAATTAAATTATCTTCTTGCATCTCTCAAAGTAAATACTTTGCAAACTACATGGGATATGACATTAAATTCTGAAAATATCATGAATTTTTGAGTGCAATTTCGATACAAGAACTTGCCCTATAAATGCTCAGCAAATAATTTAATAAACGGAAAATCAAAGAAATGGAGAAGTTGAAACATGAATATAGTTATTTGAAATTTAAAAATTGCAAATTTTTTTGACTGATCCACTTATTTTGAATAATTTTAAGAAGAAAATTCAAAAAAAGAACTGAGTAAGTTATAATAATCTATAATGAAAGTCCCAATATACATTGGAAATTTCAGTTAAATTATTTCAATTATCTAGAAATTTTTGTGTTTTAGTAATACACAACAGATTAATAATTAAATTTAGTTTGATAAATTGATTAGATCGCTCACGTTGGATTCGATCCGGAACGAAACACTTGTTTTGAATATATAGATTATTAGCTGAAAGAAATGTCTGAATAGCAACGAATGCATTAGTGAAATAATATATATTTCCTTATTGTTCATGCTTATAATTTTAAAATTATTAATCACTAACCTGTTATCAGAAAAATAAAAAATACTCTTCATTGAATCTTACATCTGTTTTTCCTACGGATAAAAATAGTTATTTAAATTATGTAAATGAAGAGATATCTGCAGATTTCTGGATTTCGGAATTTTTTTGTAACTTCATCGGAAATCAGTGTAGAACTACTTACCAGTTCATTAAAAGTTTGGCACTGTATTTCGTTTTCCTTATTTCCGTTTCCGCAGTTTTCCTCACTCCCTCTCTTTTTCAATTTAAGTCCATTGTGGATTGATAGTATGGCCATATCATCAACATTTCTATTATGACTAATATCAAGCTCTCGTAGTTTTGTTATATTTTTCATCAGTGCAAGAGCTGCTACACCTTTGCTGTAACGAATGGTGAAATTAGATCTTCAAAATGAGATCTCTGAAATTAGATGTTTCTTTGCAGTATTGAAAAATTTTGGCTGGTTTGCATAGGATTAAAGAAGTAACGATTGTCCATATGATAAAAATATTGTTCATAATAAGAAATAATTAAATTTTTTTCAATTCAATGAAGGCGTCAAGAAAAACCTAGTAATGCAAGCACATCCTTGTACAGAAATCGTTTCAATGACATAATGAACTGATGCTAACGAGTAAAGCACTTCATCCGTTATCCCATCGCAGTTTATGAGCGAAATCTGAATTTGGCAACATTTCATTAGGCTTTGGATCAAGTAGGCAATTTTAAACAGCAGAAAAGATTGTTTCTTAGTAGGTAATTGGGAGAGAATAATAGAGTACATAGTGTCAAAGAGCTACTAACATTGTTCAATGTGCAATCTCTGATCATTGTTATTATAGAGCTATTGGTGATATTGAGCATTTGTTGAGTGTCAATGATCGAAGCATCTTGTGTGCAGCAAGTGGAATTAGTTCCTCATCGCAGAGATGGGGCGAGTGTCCAATACTTAATGAATTCAATGCACGGCACTGTGATAATGACGAGTAATCAAACACTTTCGAACAACTTATAATCGTCAGCGAACGCAAGTTCACCAATCCTTCCAATATCAATCTTAGACTTTGTCCCGTCAGGGCAGTGCAATTCTGAAATGGATTCTTTTCTTGGAGATTAAATTAAATCTAGGGTACAAGAATGGTTGATTACCTGAATGTGTAAGTTTTGAATGGTATTACAAAAGGCTAATGATTCCATTGGAAGAACTTGTGCTTCTTTCTGTATATATCCTATGTGAAGAGATTGTAATGCTGGCAGACCACTGATGTGTGAAAAAGTCATATCATCTGTTACTGATAGTGGACTCAATTCTAGTTCAGTCAGATTTGGATGTAGAGCGAGAAATGCGTTTAAAATTTCTGCTGGAAGTGAATTGGTGCCACTGATTTCAATGCTTCTGCAAATTCGCTTCATTTGTCATGATTTTAAAATTTAGAATATGAAGACAGTTAAGGTTTCTCTGAAGAGTTTAGAAGAAATTTACTTGAGACAAGTAGGAAGTTCGTGAAGTTTGTTCAGTTTAAATGAAGCTCGTCTGAGATTAATTTTTTTCAATTTTTTCATTCGTTGAAAGAAATTTTGCACCTGAAAATTTTCTGGAAAAATTGTGGTTGCAATTTATATATCACAAGAATACGATAAATTTCACTAAGTCATAAAGCAAGAATTATTTCATACGGATGTCTGTTTTTAATCCTGATTGTTGAAATTATTCGCTTAAATTTGGACTAGGAAGCGGAAAGTGAATCATTAAAATTTAAATCTTCAACGAAAAAAACATGGTCCTCTCTTATCACTTTTCATGCTAATACTTTTACAAATAGTGCTTCAAACCTTATCGCCGTCGTCCTTATTCACCCAGCTAGTCTCTTCTAATGAAAATATTTCCAGATTATCGCCAATTTTTTCCAATAAAATGGAAATATCAGCATTCAGAATAATACAACCAAGATCAAGTTCTGTTAGACGAGTGCAATAACTAAATTAAAAATAATTTAGAAATGTCGAATAGCTAGCTGTCTTCGGATGAAATGTAAAAATTAAACCAACTCGGCAATGGCATCAATAATAGGCTGCGAGATTTTGAGCCATCGTTGTCCAAAACTCGTCCGAACATAGCGCCCGCAGCGTCTCACTACTCCGATAACTGTTGGTGTGAATGAGATGAATTCCTGAGAAGTTTTTTTTTAGATTTTGAAGACCATAAATAATACTTAAGAATCGAAAATGGTAAAATATTATGATTTATTTGGTTTCAGTCCTATTGTCTGTGTCGTGTTTTCTAACATTATAATAGTCTTGATTTTTAATCGTGATTTAACATTAATAATTTTAAATGCAAGGAGCAGATAATAAAATTTTTGTGCAAATGATGAAGATATAGTAGGATCAAGGAAGAAAGTAACGTTTCGTTGCTTATTGACGCAAGGAAATCTCGGTTTACTTTGACGATCATTTATGACTAAAGAGCTCAAAAATCGAGACTGATTTTCTCGATCGAATGTATGCTAATGTTGAAAGGTAAGTCTAGTATGTTCATCAGATCAAATTCGTTTAATTTGCTGGAAAGAGAATAGTTTATGATAAAGTAATAATACCTGCTGAAAGTAGATATTGGAATCATTTGCTAAGAAGTCGGCCATATTCACTTCTTTAATATTCGCATAGCTTGCTTGCTTCTGCAAAGAATGGAATAATTTTTATAATAAATTTCTCATAGTAATACTAAGCAAGAAGTAACTTTTAAAGCTGGTAAAGAGGTTGATTTCTAGTCTTTTAGAAAATTGAATCGATATATTTAGAAAAAGTTTCTTAAGATATTAAACTCAATCAAGCGTTCAAATCTGGTCCTGTGATATCATCCGTGGAACAATCTGATACAGGACGAAATATTTTAGTACATATGTCATTCTGTATTTCATTATTATAATATAATATATGTTTCTATTTGGCATATTTGCTCGAATCGATATAAAAGATAAGAAAGCAGCGCTGGACGAAAAGACACAAAAACTACCTATATATTTAATGATTTATCTAGCAGCTTGATCAATCATTTTTTCATTAATTTAAATATGATTTCTGTAGTAATAAGATGTTGTATTTAATCATTAATTTGATAAATTCGTTTTTGCTTGCTGGTAAATCTTCAAATTGGTTTTCCATGAACTGTTTTTAGCACTTGAAGGATTGTATTTAAAGCTCGTCTATCCAGTAGTTTATTTGGTAGATGAAAACTCTTTTTCGTAAAATTTTTACCTTTTATTTAAAATTTGTGACTATTTTTTTTTTCACACTTTACCTTTTCTGCGGATGAAATGGTGATATGGCAATGATAAATTTAAATAGACCTGTAATATTCTGAACCATTTATGACATACGATCTCAAGGCGTACACGATCAATGAAGTCCAACTTCTGGAATATTGATATGAGACAGTCCTCATGCAATTTATCGATCATAGTTTCTTTTCTTTCTCTGCAAAATATCTTTACGGATATAACAGCTTATCATCAACCGCATAATTGAAATGTCTTACTTCTTTTCATTTTCTTTTTTATCTATTTAGCTATTAAAATACGTGATAATTTGGAATTAACCATTTCAAATTAATTTGAAATATTAACAATTATAAGTTGAGAGTGATTTTTTTTCGCAAAATATTAGATTATCTAATCTTCACTTACTTATTTATTCAATCAAAATTTCTAATTTTTAAATGAGACAATTTTGAAAAATAATTGAAATAATTTTTAGTCATAAATTCGAAAACAGTTCTCTTTCAAGGTAAAAGTATATATTTGATAGCATAAAAAGTGCACTGATAAATGAATATAACTGTTTTTCTTCCAATATTTTGTAGCTCTTAAGAATGATTATGCAAATTTTTGCAACATTTTGGGAAATACTCGAAAAATATATATGTTTTTGCCAATTTTTTCCATGATCAGACATTCATCTATTTGCTTCTTTCTTTAGAACATAAGAAAAGATGAATATTCCGTTTCGAAATAAATAAATCAAGTGATAAGGGAGTGGTAAGCTGATATTATATTACAGAAAAGTGAATACAGTTCGGAATTGATAATAGCCACAAATTTTGGCTTTTTCGGGAAGGTTTTCAATCGATGTAGAATGTGTATTTAATAAAATTCGTGAGAACCGATTAGACATCAACAAAAAAGTGTAAACGAAGTAGGATTTGCCACCTGCTGAAGTCATTGATAGAGTTGAGGTAGAGATTGAATTTGCTGAGAATGAGATGTGAAGAATAGTTTGGGGATGGGACCAATAGATAAGCTCGCCTGATGTTTGCTCATTTAACATGAAGCAGCCATAAGCTGCTACCGCTGCTACTCATGATGATGATTGATGATGATGATGATGATGATAATGATAATGATAAAAATATAATAAATAACAATAAATAATAATAATAATCAAATAATAGCAATAATAAAAATAGTAATAATAAATGCTGATGCTAATGATAATGACGTTTGTTATATGTTTCTCGTTTTTCCTAATGTTCAATTTACTTATTTTGCTTTAGGTTAGTCTTATATTGTACTAAATAGGCATTTTGATTTAGGAAGGGAAAGGATGGTGCTGATAGGAAGTAAAGATTAGATATAATTTTTAATGCAAAAATATTCAATAACTTTTACGGACATTTGCAGGAAATAAAGAAACTAAGAAGTAATTAATCTACTTTATCACTAATTTAATTGGTAAATTGTTAACGCAAATTCATTTAGAAACAGTTGCGCCGAGAGTATGCACTGAATAAATGGGCCGAGAGATAACTCGCTTAAACTGTAATATATAATTGAAATATATGGCGAAATGAAGAACATATTTGTTTCTATATATATGGGTACAAAGGGGTGTTTCTATGTTGTGAAAGTGTCTATATTACATACGTTATGATTCTAGCCTAAACTTAACCTTCTTAAAAAATGCTTTTTTGAAAGATATTCTCTATAGTTGCAAAAAAGTTGCGACATATATAAGTTAGTCTAGATGGAAATAGAGTTATTGGGGTTTCATAATCTGAATAAAAAATTTAGCCGCCTTATGTTTTTTTAAATAGAAATATTAACTTTTGAAACTGTGAAAAGCATTTTTTGAAGAAAATAGCTATTCCTCTTTTTGGGTAAATGAATGAAAGATCTGTTTTAATTTTGTATGATCGTTCTAAAATGAAATTACCTTCAGCATTAATTTTCGTTAAAATCAACTATTTTTCATTTGCACTTCTTCGTTTTATCATTTTCCATTTGCAATAATTTTGCTTATACAAATCAGAATTAATTTTTATTTGTTTGAGATTTTCAAAAATCAAAGAATTCGAAATGATTGGTCTCTAGTGAGTAAAAGTATGCAAATAAAATAATTCTCAGATAATCGAAAATTTTTGGAACAGCTTCTATAATTTTTCATCGTGCAATGTAGATAAATATTTGAAATTAAAAGGTAAATGGTTTTTTCAAAAACTCAGTTAGTGCTCCGAATCTCAGAATAGTTATGGATTTTGGATTTTGATAAATTATTTTTATTGCATTCGCACCGATAGACAAAGCTTTTTATAGATGCAAGTTGAACAATTTAGAATCATTCAAGCCTAAATGTAGTTTTCTCAGCTTTTAAATGCAAAATATTAATTGCAGTCTTTGATCTATTGCTACAAAAAAATTGAATTCCAGAATTCAGCTAGGAAATATATGTAGGAAAGAATGTCTTACCATAACGCCGTAATAACAAGCATTTAATTTTGATTTTTTTTTTGAAAATCTCAAACAAATGGTTGTTAGGGAGTCCACTTGTCCACTTTTTGAACTTTTATCTGGAAGAAAATTGAAAATCGTATTAAAAAAATGATTCAGTCCATAAAAATTGCTTGATATGGAAAATTGATGATAATTAAATGTTGTTACAGCAGGAAGCATTGATCAAACAGCTACAGGAGCAACACTACCAACAGTACATAGCTCAAATATATGCGCAACATTCTAAAGTAGTTGGTGCATCTCTGGATAACGAGTCTGCTCCAACAAAAAATTTGAAAGAGCAAGATGATGCTCAAAATAAAGTTAATGATGAACAAAAACAAAATCGAAATCAAAATTCGGATGTTTCCGATGACGAACCTGGTGAAGACCTACCTTGTGAGTTCATTTTATCTTCTTATTTTCCAAAGTTTCGAGGTGTCAAATTAACAACCGATAAAAAAAATTGTCTCTATATTGAATAAGCGGTTGTTTGGAAAGCATCAATATTAAAAAAAAATCATTTCAAAGAAATCAATTGTTTTTTATAAAGTGAAAAAGATCTTGAAGAAAGAAACACAATTTGTTGACTAATTATGTCCTAGTCTGGAATTTTCTTAGACTCTTCGTTGCACTCTCTCCTACTGTTGATATAATTATAATCATCATCATTGTTCTCTTAATAATCATCATAATTTGACTAATTTTGATAACAAAACTTTAAACTGCTTGAATCATCAGAAATTTGATCTCATTTTCTATGCACCTTTTGTGAATCCGGGAAGAAAAGAGCAGAAAAAGATAGAGAAAATGATTCAAGTTCAGATTTGGCTTTCTACAATTAGAAATATATCTAAGTTTTTTTCTCTTCTATTTTTTTATTGATATTTTTTCTTTTTCTTACATTTTTCCAATTCTTATTTTTTTGATTGGAAATGTTCAATTCATCACCAAATGGACCTTTTTTGTCATTGTAAGTTGTTTTCTTATATACCATCAAAGCTTTCATCTTGCTACTTACTTTTTAAAAAAAATTTTTCTTTTATACAACTTTTAATTTACATTTTTCAAAAGTTTTCCACAATATTTACAAGTTTTAGTCATTTTATTAACAAATATAAAGAAGGTAAATTTTGATTGGTAAATTGCATATTGCTACTGCATGTGTTATATTTATTAACGAAAGAAAATTGGGTTGAGTGAATTCTTGCTGTGGAGGAATTGATGGATTAAATTCTTCCTAGTTGAAGGTTATTAAATTTCGTGAAAATTGCTAGAAGTCATGAAAGACACTGGTTAAAATAGCTTGTTTGTTGTGATGCTATTTCTCGGAAGAGTTCGAGACAAGTTATTTTAGAATCGAAAATAAAGAAATTCAGAAGTTGTGCATATTTCTCTGATTTTAATAAATAATTTTAGGAAAAATTAAAAAACAAAATAAAACGCAAAACACACTTTCAAAACTTCGATTGGCTAGAGTAGTGCGTTGAAAGAATGTCTGAGAAGATTTCTGAGAAGAAATGGGCCATAATAAAGCAGTGTTAGCGCATTTCATTTTTTGGAACTTTTTACAAGTACTTTCAGCAAATGGTGTATATCAAGGTCGTAATGTACAGTGCATGAACTAATTTTGAATTCCTTTCTTTCTTCTCTTAAGTTGGAAATTATGTTTGTTGACAGAAATTTTCGAAAATATTGCAAGAAGTGGGAAGGAACTGTATATGATCTGTGCTACAGAGATGTGGATTGTATATTATTTATGAAGATATAAGCCATCTGGGATAAAGAGTTCGATTTTTGCACTATTCTATTTGCTGATGTTCTTCATTAGATAATTATCGAACCGAGAATACTCATTAACTCCAAAGAAATACACTATTAAAAATGCATTTGCACGACTCTAACGTAACAGATTAGAATTAGATCTTTCTCCGAAAGTGAATCTGCTTGATAAATTGATAAGATAAAAAATTTATTGCTACAAAAAGTGAAAATGGCTGAAAATTAATTTTTCATAATTCGTCAAAATTGATTCGATCATGTTGGTGGTGTTTGATTTCTTTTGTTTCGAGGTCAACAAAACAGTTTTATTTTCTTTTTTGAGCATCAATTTTTACCGATAATGATTGCTTTGTTTTTTATGCATATTTACATTTTTAACATATAATATGATACAATTGTTTTTTATGCATGTCGCCTGCTTATGTTGTATATTAACAGACAGAGAAGCAAAGAAAACAAGCATGATAAATAGGAGAATACATAATAAAAACGTAAATAACAAAACGATTATGTATTCGAAAAAATGATTTCAAATGATATATAGGCCTGAAGGATATCATTGGACTGAATATTGCGAACAGCACTATTGAAATTTAGTTCATTTTTTTATCATTGGCAGTTTTTACTTACGAGGCGCCTTTTAAATATATCGTATCATATTATATGTCTTTTCTCCTTGTTCTTTGCTTATCAGTTCAAAATGATGAGAATATTTTGTTCTAATTTCCTGATTCATTTATTAAAGTTTCAAAATTTTGAAAAGCCTTCCCTTATGAATAATATGGTTATAAATTTTGCTGTATAATATTTCAACGCTACACAGATCTTTTGTTAGCTTCATAGTGTATCTTTTTATTTCAGACTAGACTGGTTTTTTTTATCTGTAGAAGGAACCATAGTATTGTGAATAGTGAATAGCTGGCGTGGATTACTATATAAAAGTTTATTGTCTAGATCTGTGATTAATTTGTGATTTTTTTAGCGAATCCTACGATAGCACCTGCATCAATGTGGAATCGTCAGGATATCGTGGAATTTAAGACTACTATTCGGAAGGAAGGTTGTGAGAGCATTATCAAAGTTGGATATGGCGAAACAGTAACAGTAGGTTTTGCATATTTAAACTTTGGACAACTTTTAGAATTTTATTCTTTTGTTTCAAAGGCAACTTGCTGTTTATTTATGAGGAAGAGGATTGAATAGCTTAAAAGAAATGATGACTATTCAATTATCATCAGAAGTTCATATAGAAAGTAATATATGAACTCCTGATTGCACGTATATATGATATAGAAATTTTTGGATAATATTATGTAGAAAATAAGTTTCAGTAAGTTTTATAGCGCTCGCAATATAAATAAGTTTTGAATCTTTTTTACACTAAGTATTCAATTTCCAAATGAAATTAGCATTAAAGAATTAATGCTTATAAAATATATTGTTGAAGGTACGAGTTCCAACTCATGAGGAAGGCAGTTGTTTGTTTTGGGAATTTGCAACCGATCATTACGATATTGGTTTCGGTGTTTTTTTTGAATGGACAATTTCCCAAACTAATCGTGTGAGCATTTTTGAAGTATGAGGGTATAGTCTGATCGCTTGTTATTCTGAGTGATTTAGATGTAATATTTATCAAGAACTATATAAGTAATACCCCTACTGTTTTGCTCTACAAGTAATAGCTTAATATAAATTAATTATTATGAACATAAAAACGACAAACATTTATTTTGCGACAAACATTTATTTTGCAAACATTTATTTTTCTCTTTTCAAATCGAATCCTGATTTCTGAAGTTCTACAATTACATTTGTTGTGTTGTTTTAGGTCTCGGTTCACGTATCGGAATCATCTGATGAGGAGGCGGACGAACAGTTTTTACAACCAGAACTGAAAGCTAATGATGTGGAAAGTGGTAGTTCTGTAAGGGAAAAACAGATGGACCAGACTAAACCGCACATCGATGAAATTGTTCCTATTTATCGACGTGATTGTCATGAAGAGGTTTGAAAATTCTTCAAGATTTTAAAAGAGAAACGAAAAGGAAATATGACGAGCAACTTTTATGCTTAAAATGCTTCCTTTTATTTAATTTAAAATATTGAAAGTATCCTATTGGTGACTTCCAGCTAGTTTATCATGTAATAAAATTGAATATTACATTTTCTGTTCAATCTAGCATTTTTGCAAATTCCGATTCTTTCATCACTTCTAGAATCTGCAGCTATATTTTCAAATTTTAATACATTAATAACTGATGATACAATAGGGTCTGCTTGGTCGATTTATTATTTATTTAAATTATTTGGATATAAATTTTCTTCAAAACTTCTCTCGTGATTTTTTGAAAAATAAATTTTTCGGATTTATAAGAGATTTTATGCCTAAACTTAATTCTTCTCTCGATTCTTAGTTCTTCCCTTCCATTGTCAAATTTCAATTTTAATTCATAATTTTTTCGTTCAAGGTATATGCTGGTAGTCACGTGTATCCAGGGCGAGGTGTATATTTATTGAAGTTTGACAATTCATATTCTTTGTGGCGATCCAAAACATTATATTATCGAGTATACTACAGCAATTAAGCAGGTTTTTTATCAATACTAGCATTATTACCACTATCTATTAGGAATAAAAAAGCAGTTTCTTTTCATACTTCGTTTATAATAACTGATTTCTAATGAAAAGCCAAATCTTCTTCTATGTATTAAAAAGTTGTGAGCAAGTCATAATTTTATATATCCTTTCTGAGTTTATTTTGATTTGTCTACATATATATCTTCTGTACTTCTCCTAATAATTACGAATTTAAAGATTCGTCGATTCAAATTCAAATTTCTTGAAAAGCTGATGACATGTTTTGTATTATTATATCGTTAGACAATTTAGTGTAGTTTGTTTTCGGCATATAGCATTTGAGACTAAGAAGGAATGGACCTGAAAAACATAGTGTTAATAAAATACTGCTTTCACTAATAACACTGCGTAATTTGTGTTTTCGGCACTGATATTAAAAAAAAAAAATTCCCTTGTTTCTATATTATCGGAACTATTGCCGACTTCAATTTAATAGAAATTTTCAATAGCCTGTATATTATATATTTCTGAAAAGCATAGATTAGTACAAATTTCTATATTAGTATTTCTCTTTAACTGATACTGATAGTTTTAGCTTGGCAAATATTCTAAATACTACAAATTATTTCGTTTTTTTTTTTTTTTATTTTGAATTTAAAAATCCAATAAAGTTGGAAGGCGGATTGGGATTTTCGCGAACTTAATCAAGTATTAATCAAGTATAGAAGTTTAGAATGAATTAAATTGCAAAAATCTGGAATAGTTCGATTCGAGAGAATGAGCTTGCAAGAAATAATTGGAGGCATACAAGAAATATGTAACCGGAGGCATTTGATCACTTAAAAAAATTTGCTAAAATTTTTCATGAACTCTATACACTAATTTTACATTAATCACAACATTGTTTATTACTGCTTAAAGTATGGCATAATTTGTTAAACTTCAAATTGCAAGACTATGTACCAAGGTACTTAAAAGATGGTCACCGCGTACTTTATAAAAAAATTATCATTAAAAAGCAGAATTTTTATAAGAAAGATTGAGATAATTCAGTTTCAAAGATCATCAAATTGAACATAATTTCAATTTTTTTAAATAACTTTTACATTAAACTCTTTTTTACAGAAGATTCACGATTTTGCAAACGTTGCACTGAGCGGTGAGCAGTTCAGTTATATGTATGAAAGTCATATATTATATCGTTCAATTCTTTGTTAGCGTTATTCTTTTTTAATAAGAATTTGACTGTAGAATGTCACATTTTCGGAACCCAATCTTTGTCATTTTCTTAATTATAACAATTTTATAAATGTTCGACACAAAAATTAATGAATTTGTTCCAGAAGTAGTAATAGAAATGATCAGAGATATGACTGAAAAGAAATTCATTCATTTTGAAAAATATGATGACTTACAAATTAGATTTTAATATACTCGTAATAGTACGCAGTAATACTCAAATAGATAGTCTTTAAGAAAGCTATAATGAAGACTCTAAAAACAAATAACAAGATTTAATTATTGTATTGAACTAAGAGTTATAATTAAAAATTCATAATATAATCGATGTAGAATACAATGTCTGTTGATGTGAGCAAGAAAATGAAAAATTAATTTTCTATTATGAAAATACTTAGTCGTTATTGATTTTTACCAGTAAAATATTTCAGTTATTATTATGATTGTTTTATTATTATTAAACTTAAAATAGGTGACAGTAAAATCTTTGTTTTTTTAATAGGAATGCAGTGAAGTGATGTTTTCATATACTGGTAATTGCTTATATTTGTTAAAGCAATTCTGAATTCTTATTGCAATAATTTTGCTTTCATTTTTCCATCGTTAATTGTGATATGTAACACGATTTATTATTGGATTTGATTACGGTTTTATCATAAATCACTACTGTAATCTTGCTTGCTGATAATTCTTTCTGTCATATGGTTCACTTCCATTATATTTTCTTCTGATGAAATTTCATTCAAAAATAAAATGTACTTTTTCTTTTTTCCTATTTCCCATCTTTTTCTCTGTGTTTCTGCATGAAAATAAATTTTATTCAATGTAGCTGTTCTGATTGCGTTCTCTTTCTCCTTACTTTTCATATCTTTTTTCTACAGGATTTCCTTAAAATGTGTGTGACACACACACACACACACACACACACACACACACACACATACACACACACACACACACACACACACACACACATACACACATGCATACATGCATACATTTAAACCTACTGGAAAAATGAATTGAGCAATCTAAGTTTTCTAGAAAACAACATGACTACAATGTTAGGAATATAATAAAAAGCCAAAAAATATATCAATATTTTATATTGACCGATAGCCAGTAGTCAGTAGAGCAATAGTTTAGTATTGTGCTGATTGATCTCCAGAGATCTATCAATATTTATAGAGAAGCATAATTATATCGTAAGTATGGCCTTTTATGCGAATACAATAGAGTGTGCCTTGATTCCAAGGACATAGCCTTCTGCACCTCATTACATATTCTTCCTTATGTCCCTCGCATATGATTGGTCCAGACATCTAATGATTATTCTGTTTACCTGTTACCAAATATTTCTTATCTTTTTATTAGACTATTGATTAAAGAGCGATTCCCGGGTTAGAATCATTTTGATTTTCTCATACATCTTGAATTAATTCGATATCCAGCGATTTCCCTTAAATACAATGCACCATTCACAAGAACATGGAATTAGCATAGATGGTTACATCAATGTACGGCAGAACAAATTCTGAAACAAGAAGATGTTACATCAACTTGTTGTTAATTGATTGTAAGCATTCCGAGTTATTGATAGTTTAAACATTCATCATCAAGTGTAACGGCAGTCGTTTCAAATTTCTGCAGTTTCAGCTTTGAATTATTAAGCTTCAATATCAAAATTCAGTATCTTTAGCAAACGTAGAAACCTGCAAAACTAGATGAAGGGAATATTTTTAAATGATAATAAAGCAATTCTTAAAAAGACACCAGCTAGAATTTACTGAAGTGTTAAAATGATCGAATTAGTCGACTGTAGAGAAATCAATCACTGACAGTAAGGTATGTAAATTAGATAACTTACGTAATGCAATGAAATGAGAATATTGAAAGAATTCCTTTCTCATATCTTTCATAGCGTTTCATTTAGTCATGAGATATTTTAAATTAAAATCATAGTTTATAAAATGAAAAGTTATTGGATCACTAAATTAGTATCATCTATTTTGCTCATCGAATAACTGAATTTTTTAAACGTGATTAACCAAATAGTAAAATGAATTGCACCACAAAACTGACATAGAATATTATAAATACTCAGATTATCATATTCCATCTGCTCTGGATACCTGTTTGAACGATTAGTACATATTTCCTCCATAATTCTGTGATCAATTCGTTTCGCACTGATTGCGTACTTCATCAGTTATTGCTGGTAGATACAATGATATATTTCATTCTGTTCACTTATTAATGACTTTTTTGTATAAGATTTTATTTATCGGCAACTCATATCGCTTCGAATTTGTATCTCATTCAACTCTCAAATTATATTCCTAAATTTCGTTTTGAATATTTCCTTCACTCGTTCAATTAGGCAATTTACTTCACCGTAGTTTTCCATGGATGCTTATGGAAGTGGATAAAATTGTTAATAAAAAGTATTAAGTCATTTATTCCTTCTAAGCAATAAGATTTACCGCTGATGATATTTAACTCTGCATGATTAAATTATGTGATGAAAAGATGTTCCTATCACTACAATTCATTCATTCATAAATGCTTAATATAGTGATATACTGGATTAAACTTTTAACAGATGATTCACTGAAATATTTTTTCTGCTAAAAATGATAATAAATTCGCGATAATACAAATTTAGCTAGTAATTCTAAAGATTTTTCTTTGTATTTCGGCAGTAGTTTACTCTTCAAGAAAAAGTTGTGTTCGGAAGGACTGCATTTACTAAACAATTTTCAACAAACGTTTGTCATAAAACTTGACAAAAGTGAAGGAATAACAAACGCTACTTGGTAAAAAAAGTTCTGTTTTAGTCTTGTATTTCATTCCATTTCAATTTAATGTTTATGCAACTTTTTTGGAATTTCTTACCACTCTTTCATGAACTCTCATTCATATACATTATAGTGTAACAGATCTTGCTTTTCATGCTTGATTATTTCTGTTTATAAAAATCTGTACCCGTTATTCTGATTCTAATTTCTCAATAACTTCCTAATTATGGTATCCGAAATTATCGAATTTCTATAATTGATGACATTTTAACATCATATTTACGTTTTTATCTAATACCAAACTTAACTAAGAGAAGATAATCACCTTCCAGATTCTTTATGTAATTAATCATCAGACACTTTTCGCGAGAAACGTAAGTAAAAAAAGAAGAGGAAGAGATTAACTAGAAATAGAAGCATAACTTTTAAATAAGTTCTAAAAAAAAGTATGAAGAATACTGAAATGATGCTTGCTATTTTGAGCAGATAGTGAGAATTCGTTAAAATTAAAAAACATTCGTTGCCTTTATTTACACTCCTTTAAGGCATTTTCACGGATTGTTGCGATTTTCTTCGAGAAGTGGAACTAAGTATTTCATGATTTACTCTTTCAATCGAAGTGTGTATGAATGAGTGAGTATTTGTAGTTGCGATCAACGCCTTAAAAATTGATGTATCAATAATATTCAATGTTTTATTTTATAAAGGGCAGACTTTTAAATCACGAACGAATCTCTGCTGGCGAATTTACAGATTGAACTAATTCAAACTCAAATAAAGAAGTGGAACCTATTTATTTTGACCTACGGTGTTTGTTTTGCTCTGTCTGTCTCTTATTCTTTTACTCAGAATACCACTTTATTATCCAATTATAAATACTCAGTTCACTTTGATCAATTCAGAAAGTATTAATGGAAAGGTAGAATGAATCTTATTTCATCCACTGCTACTATAAAACTAACTGTTGATTCAAACTTATGGAAAATTCATGTTTCCAAATTTGAATTTGCTGTCATTCCAATTACACTGTATAACTATAATAAATGAACTAAGAAAATTCTAAATATTATAATTTTCATAATTTTATAAAAAATCTTTATCTTGAATTTATAATAAGGATTTTGCTTATTAATTACGATGATTGAATAACATCGAGACTTGAAAAATTGAGTCTGAAATGATGGAAGTACATTTACTATTTACACGTACTGTTTGGTGAGATTAGAAATTTATTCTGAGGAGAAATTACACAGTTAAGATTTTAGCTATTTCCCTGTCCGCCTCTCCTGGAGAATTAAAGTAAGCATATGAATTGAATACCGATATCCCCAAAATTTTTCTTGAACATGAAATTCTTAAGTTCAATATATGAATTACATATGCTTAAAATAAATTCATTGCTATAAATTGGTAAAAAAATTATTATCATAAAGTCTAATTTATAGATTAAAATAACTAGAAGAATTTTAGTTGTTTAAATAGGCTGGAAATTACGAGAGACCATCAGGGAAAATAATGCATGCTATTCTGAAGAAAGAATTATTATTGTCAAGGATTCCAGAGGAAAATAATTTCATATATTCGAAACGTTAAATAATTCGTTTAACGTCTAACATTTAATCGTTTCGTTCAAAAATAGTACGCTTAATAGTAGAGACCGTTCCTTCGAATGATTTTTTTGGAAGATAGAAAATTGAGACTTCATTTCTTATATTTTAATGATTTGTTATCAGTTTATTATCAATACTTTGTTTTATTCTTTTTAATGCATACGAAAGAGTTTTTAAAGTAACGCTACAAACTTTTACTAATGTTACTTTGCATGCTATTCTGAAGAAAGAATTATTATTGTCAAGGATTCCAGAGAAATTATTTTGAAAGGTCATCTTAAAAGGAGTACATTTCATTACGTCCAAGGGAGGAACAGAACAGAGCAAAGCAATTATTTGTATGTTGTCATATTGTTGTTATCTCATATGTTTAAGCGTGCAACAAAAATTTTTGAACAAATTTGAATAAAAAAAGCAAGTTCGAAGAAATCTTTTAAAACTGTGAACAATCCAAAGAAAATGGAAATTTGTTTATTTATTAATTAAAAATATCATTTTTTATTGAAGCTGAACGAAGATTTCTAAAACTAGAATTAGCTATGAAAATCTTCCATGCATGAAGTATGATATTAAAAGCGAGAATTAATTCTAGGAAAAAGATGAATGATGCAATTTACTTTTCCTAGCAAAATTTGGATATGATTCATGGTAACTGAACTTACAATTGCTACAATAATTGCTTGGATTAATTAATTTATATTTTCAGAGCGTTCTCGAAGTTTGTTACTAAAATCTGAAACTCAAAATTTAGAGCTCTTTCACTTTGCATTGTGAATTTTTTTCCATGACTTTAATTTAAAGCTAGTCTAAGGATGAAACTGCATTTAAACTTTACAATTTTCAATCTTTTTTTTTGTATTATTACACCATTATTTCTAGCGAAAAAATAATTGAATACATTCAAATGAACACATACATTCTAATTCAGATTAAATCCAAATTGAAATAAACAGTCAAATTATATCGCATTAAATCCTTTGATTATTAATTCAAAAAATTTTATAAGATTTTCTGAATAATTGCAATATAAATTTTTCCATTCTTCTCAACAATAGACGACCTTGAATCATATGCACACTTATTTATGCTAAGTCAATACTTCCTATTTGTATAAATCATTTGTAATCCAATTTATTTTTTCCATCTCCGATTTGAATTCTTTCGTTTTTTGAATCTTACACAATTATGCATAAATGTAGCTTTCGTTTATGGACTTTTATATATATATATATGCTTATAAAGAAACATAAATATAGTTTTCGATGTTTCATCAGTGTGCCAAATTTTTTTTTGTCAAAATATTGAAAGAGCATTGGAAATATCAATTTGAAGTGTTAACCAATCGTAGTTACCAGTATAAATGTAATATATTTGCATCATATTTTACAAAATACTAATGAAAACTGATAAATTCTAATTACAACTGCTATTTTCTGTTTTAGTTAAAAAATTATATCTTATTTATCTAACTAAAGATTATATCTTATTTATCTTGCAGTATTCAGACCTTTGCTTCTTTCTATTTCTCCTCCTCTTACTATTCATTTTCAATGAACTCTGAAATATCAAAATAGAATAACTGTTAGACTGCAGAGATTTTGAGATGCTAATAG
Organism: Dirofilaria repens; assembly: GCA_008729115.1. Taxonomy (NCBI): domain Eukaryota; kingdom Metazoa; phylum Nematoda; class Chromadorea; order Rhabditida; family Onchocercidae; genus Dirofilaria; species Dirofilaria repens. The sequence goes on from SNRZ01000105.1 coordinate 128,036, forward strand.
GCTACAATTAAACAATTATATTGGTGGGCCCATTTTCGGTCACCAACTTTACATTTATGTTGATTGACATCTTATGATGAAATAACACTTCAATTATCAACTGTCTCTGCTTGCTTCCATGTTTCAGAATCATACCGTAGATGTTTTCTTGAATTTTATTATTTTTCTGATTGGTCGGCTTTTTCAGAATGTACTCACTTCAGTTATTTAGCTTCTTTTTCTATTGTATGAAATAAAAGACAGCTAATTAATTAGTACACCTTTTAAGAGCTGAAAAAAGTTCAATCATATTCAACAGGTTATAGCGACATTTATATACACAACAATCATTTTTTGAAGAATTTTCATATGAAAAAAAAGCTTTCTCTGTTTTTCTAATACTAATGAATTTTAATTTAAAAATCGTCACTCCACCCTTCCGCTAGTCCTTTCCGCTAGTCGTTGAAAATGCTTCAGTTTGTTCCTGAATTGCTGAATTCAAATGAATCAAATGTCACAAACTGTTTGCATTCATTTATTTATTTGTTACACAATAACTATTGGAAGTTTTTCGATTTACTTCTTCATTTATCTGGCACGAATCATATATTGTCATATATCTACTTGAATAATGACAAAATCATTGCTGAATATTTCGTTTCTGATAAGTTGTGATATTCTCAGATTGAAAAAATTTTTTTTTTTTATCAGTAGAAAATTATAGAGTTGCAAACATGGCAGCTTACGTATTATTATTAATTTTATCGATATTATCAGCCGCTGAAGCAATTCAATGTTATTCAGGAAGTCAACTACAAATTATTGAATGTCCGAGCATTAACTGTATCAAGCATTCAATTGGTTTTAATACGGTATTTGTTCAGTTCACTTTATTTTCCGGAATTTTTAAAAATTTTACCAATATTTGATTAATTAAAAAATTTTTATTTTAATCGATAAAATCTACATGTCAATGACTTTAACAAATTAGCATTGTAAGGTAAATTGTTTTTTGTATGTAGGCAGGAAGAAATGATTTGAAAAACTATAATCAAAGCTTCTACTTTATGCTCTACTTTATGCTTTCTAATTTTTATTAGTTTAATCCAGTTGGTAATATATCATTGTGAACTTTAACTTCATGTATTTATAAAATATTCAAAATTAAAAAGGAAAGATTTCTTCAGATAAGGTATTGTGATGGTACTGGAAGATCATCTATCTGTCAAACGTACCATATATTTGAAGACTGCGAAATGATTCCTAATCTGGGTCATATATGTTGCTGTTCCAGTAATCTCTGCAATTCTGCTCAGTCTATTTTCATGTCAAAGTTTGTGCAGGCATTGGCTCTTTTATTGCCAAAAATAATATTATGATATGGATTTTGAATGTTACAAATTATTTTTGACATAATGGATGTCCTCGTATGCAAATTTATGTTAAATTTTTTATTAAAAATCGCAAAAAATTTAATTCGCAGTCAATTCGATTTCTAGTGGCTAACAGTACTATCAACTTAAAATTTGGTATTTCATTCAATGAAATCATAAATGAGTTTCGATTATAAATTAGATATGTCTTCTACTCTTTGAATAATTACAGGATAAAAATTTGCATATTAGAAATAATACACAGGTGCCAATATGGGCAAGCTTTTGTTATATATTAGTCCTTGTCCCTGTTTGATATCTAAAAAAAACTACGGTCATCATATTGCGTTTAATCGATGGAAATTCAACTGAAATTTGTTCGCTTTAGTGATGATCAACAAATCGGGAAACCGTAATACGATTTCTGAATGATTTCAAAGCACAAAAAGATTAATTTCCGATCCATGGAATAATTTTCCTCTTCCGAATAATACAGTTTTAAAATTTTAAAAAATAACGGTTTTTCAAAGAATTTAAATTTTTGTTTACGTAATTTTTTAAACTTTTCTTACTGAAACTTTTATATTTATGAAATTCTATATACCCTTTAAGAAATAAAAAACGAACCACTTGTTCTCATAATTGAGAGCTTTAATTCTCGTGCTTAGCCGACACTTGTATTTCCTGTTTCGTAATTTGTTTTTCATTATAACACGGAAGTTCGGAATTCATGGCAGGATAATAGTTATCGGGAGTCTCTAGTGACGGAAGAAAAAAAAATTTTTTTGCTTAATATATACTTCTTACACTTAGGATGACTCTGATTTGCATTACTATAAATTTATTGTTTTATATAATTTATAATTGATATAAAACGTTTGATATAGATAGTATTTTTTTAATTTTATTGACATTTTACTTATTTTTTCATATTATTTATTTTTTTTGTCGTTTAATTTTGTCAAATTTTGATTTCTTGCCTATCCAACTTTATGTCCGAAGTATTGTTATTTTACGAATTAAATTTCGAAACCTGATAGTATAACACAATTCCCCATAGCTCGGTAATATAATAAATAATACAGAGCAAATATTAAATTAATCTATATCGATTTATTAATTATCAGTTATTTTCTGTATCGCGAATAAATTGTGAGAAAATTTCTTGGTAAAAAAAATATTAGCGTCACTGAAATCGCAAAGAGAACCAAAAAATCAGAGAATTCAACGATCCCTTTATGTTGGATTTCACATGAATGAGTATATATTGTACGTGCGTATTTACTGTTAATCTCTAATATGCAAACTAAAACTGTCCGCCTTTGTCTGTGGGAGCTGTATTTCCCACACGCTAACAAAACCTCTGTTTCTTATAATCAACTGTACCAGAATCCTCCACCCACAAAAGAAGAGAGTCTTGAAGTCCAAATTATTGTTAAAGCATATGCTTGGCGAGTTTAGTAGGGAGATAATGGTGACAAGGGTGTTATACATCCTTTTTTGATTTTGATGTTTTTTCTTTTTTTTTTTCTTGATTATAATTATTATTACTTCGCTTTATTGAAATTTAAATCGTTGAGTTTGTACTCGTATTAAAGTTTAGTTGTCCAAGTTTAAGATTGGTGTCTTTCGACTTTGTCTTTGGCGATAATTAAAAGAAATAAAGAGTTTGCAACTCCATATATCTTTTTGCAACTCAGAAAAAAGAAATAAGTTTTTTACTACATTCTGATCTTCTTTTAGAAAAGCAGTGGTATTGATTTTACATTATCGTATTTTGTTGAAGTAGAGAAATATTAATGTTCATTTAAAATTGAAAAAGTGGGGATTGAAGTGTTTGATAGTCAAATAATTATCTTACATGAATTAGGAATAAATGTGAACATATTTACATTCAAAATGAAAAAAAAAGTTATAATCACATCACACTTAATAAATGAATCACACTTAATAAATGAAACGATTTGATTCGGGTAAGATAAAAAGAAATCAAAATTAAGTTTTGAGGTTTTCAATACTTCAAATATCATGGTCTTCCAATTCGTAATTTGCGACATTTCATTGTTGGAGGAATTTACTGATAAGAGAGCTTCATAAATTAATCAGTCCAATCTATCCATTAGTCTAGTAATAAAATGAATATGCAGAAATATAACAACTCAAAGCGATTAAAAAAAAAATGAAATATATCAACGGAAAGTGGCGTACGCTTTAGCAACTAGAGTCCGAAAAAAAATCAGGCAGATGCATATTAATAAAAGTAGTAAAAAACAAAATTGATACTATAAAAAAGTTTTTCTATCCTTTTAATTCCAAAAAAAAAGTGATTGGAACTCGAAGAAATTGTATGATCCATAAATGATACTCAAGTTTATTTGTAATCTTTAGTTGATGTTAAATTAATTTCTGTCATATATTCATTGTCAGAATTTTATCGATTTTCATCGTTTATAAAGATTTTTCACCGCCATTATATACTGCTTGCTTTCTCTATGCATATATACTAAATCTGGAAAAGATAAACGTTTTCTGCAATCGATCATTCACTTTCACATATGACATGATATACCATTGATTTACCCCATTTGTTCTAAATAGTCTCATTTTTTTGTCTTATGTACTTCGGATGATTACGCTTTGTCTATATTCTTTCTCAAGAAGAATATATAGGTGATGTTCTACCAACCAGAGAATTTTTTTGGGATTGTTCACTGAAGTTTCAGTGATAAATGGTCGGTTCTACAGTCGAGATTTCACTAGTAGAAATGAAATCTTTCCTCTTTCTCGAGGAAGCGACTTGAAAAGAAAACAAATCTATCCACGAATAATGGAACAATTTCTTCCTGTTATCAGTATTAACAACTTTGATCCAATAAATGTTTCCAAATATAATTGTCTGTGATGCATCAATTCGCTCTTCCACATCAAAGAAGAAGGAGTTATTGTTGTGTGCATAAAAAAACATTCGCTAAAGCAGTTAAAAGAACTACATTAGAGAATTATACTTATATCAGTAGGTGATTCTATTGCAAGTTTGACTAGCAGCGATTTTATATTTTAAATTATTCTCAAAGAAATATTTGAAACATCAAAACAGAATCTGGTTGCTTGGTCGGTCTTTAGTAAAATGTAACTTCATATAGAGTATCAATTATTTTTTATACTATAAACTAAATTTGATCCATTTCTTGCTCGGGCTCGATTTTTGTAATTCAAGGTGTTTCGTATACCGCTAGTTTCTGCCTAAAGGAAGAATAAACTTTCACTATTTATATATCAGTAGTAAACCTTCCGATTTTTTCTAAAGAGTCGAATTTTTAATCTATTTATATAAATTTTTGATACTGAAATCTGGGAATCTTCGGAAATTGTAATCGAATGAAATAGTCGAATGCGATTTATGTGCACTTGTCGAAGAACTCAGGAAACAAGTTTTAAATGTCAAACAGTAACAAAAATATAGTTCGCAAAGCAAAAAGGAAGCAAAAACTACCGCGCATTTCATTTCTTATATTTAACGTTCTTAGCAACCAACTTTTCATGCACAATTTCACTCTCAACAAATGTTTAATTTTACCTTTACTAGCTACTTTGTAGCGCGACAATTTGGTATATATCGGTACTTCTATTCGGTACTTTTTTTTAATACGCTTATTATCAATATCGGTACTCCCTATTTTTAATACGCTGTATACTTAACTTGCAATAAACAAAGCGTGGCGGCATGTTTAACAACATATACCTTTTTAAATATTCATAAAGACACTGCAGTATCTAAAAGTGACAACACCAGATGACACTTATTGCAGAAATAAAGTCACATTTAATGAAAATGTTTGACATAACTGATTAGGAAGAATTTGCATGATGAATGATTAAGTTATGATTGTTCGTCTTTATAATAAATGACGTAATGACTGTTGCAATTTGAAGATTTAGTCTCGGAAAATATGTAACTGTTCATTAATATTGAAAAGCAAAATTAATATTTACAGTTCATTGAATTAGTAGAATTGGCCCTGTCTCTATGGCCTTAGCATTTAAATATGTGGTTGGCCAACTTCCAAACTTTTTCGAAGTTCTTAATATTGTTATCTAATCCTATTCACACCCCTTTTTTAAAACAAAGTAATAAATTCCTACACTGTCTTCCGATAAGGAAAAATTCCCACGTTAATGTTTCAATTTTCCTTTGTTACAATTCACATACTGTAATTGAATTTCTATAGTTTAACACTTGTTCAACTTTTAAATGTAAACCACGCCTACTAAATATGTTTTTTGTGCTAACCAAATTTGTATATATACTTTTTATTTTTTTATTAAGATACAAAATTTCATTATAATAAAAATTTCTCTCCCTTCGATCGAGTGGACAACATACGCGCAACTCTATTCGATTCCTGCTAAATTTACTAAATAAAACTCTCCGAACACACCTTCTCTACATTGAGTAGATAGAAATTGAAGTCATCGTCCATATTATTTTCATCTATTGGTATTTCTAGAGAAACATACGTAAAATTAAGTCAATAGATCTTATAATCTTATAATCGTCAAAATCAGATAGTTTAGTGAACGGATATTAAGTATACCTCCAATTTCTATTATTAATGTTATTAATTCTTTTTCCCATAAAAGTTTTCCTTTCTAAGAGCTCCTTTTGTCAATACAATCATTCTTTCGTAAACATTTCCACTCCATGGTGCTTTGGGTATAATATTCTTCCATATCATTCCCTTTGAAGCAAGGAAATTTTTAGCTTGATCCATGAGAATTTTGAATATTAATTGGAATTGGCTAGCGTTGTCACTTAGAACAAGTTTAGAATATCCTCACCTGATACAAATCTGCGAAATACATGCATGAATATCTCTGCTGATAGGTTTTCGGCAAGTTCTAAATGTACTGCTCTGTGGTAAAGCAGGTAAAGTGCGCTATCATCTTTTAGTTGTTCCTTGTTCAGTTTTGATTGAAAGTGGTCCCAAATAATCAAGACCGATTTGTTTAAAGACTTTTGATATCCTGACACGGGTCTCTGGCAGACTTGGCATTAGTGACAGTTTGAATGGTTTGGCTTTTTTCATCATCTGCAAGCCATGCATTCATTTATAATTCGTTTTACAGTGGATCTGCCTCTTGCTATCCAGAATCTTTGTGTAATTCGGATAATGCATGACTAATCTGGATGGTGTCGCAACTTTTACTATTGCGAAATCTTAAATTGTTGCAATTCGATGAAATTTATAAAGCTTATCATAATGTAACTAAATTTTAATCAGATAGGAGGATTGTGTCTCATTTTTTGAATGAAGCCAAAGATCAAGTCGTACATTTTTATGTCTAAACATGGACGGACTACCAATGTTTCAAATTGCACATTGGGGCAGTCCGTATCATTTACATTATCAAATATTAAACATACCAAATCACAAACTTTGATCTTTGGCTAAGGATTGATATTCATAGGACTTTGTTTAAATTTTTTAAATTTTTAACTAAACCCCTCCTATTTCTTGAGATATAAAAACCCAATGGAAATTGAAAAGGACACATGCGCTTTTTGGCTCACACAAAAAAAAACGTTTTTTTTGCTCCAGCTACTATCTATCAATTAACTCCCTTTCGATTTCATCATCACTAATAATTTTACTATTCCTCTGTATTAATATTAAGTTCCGTGGTATTTCGATCGGGATAAACCTGTTAATGTTAATGGTACGCGTCTTCACATTATAATTCGACCTCAATCATTAGTACACGTAAGTTAGTCGAATAAACAAAATCTTTTAACACCCATTATAAAACTCAATGGGTTAGACCATATCGTGACTAAAAGGAAAAACTTTTCACGACACATGATATAGTTAGTTCTTCATGTTTGTCCTTAACAATAATAAGTTTAGCAATATGGTTATGACTTGGTAGTAAATAGGAAATTTACATCCAAGGTTCAACTCTGCGTTTTCTAAGCGACTTCTTGTTTGCCATAAATCGTCTGTTTCATCAATATATAAATTCCAAATATTTATTTGTTGTTCGTTTATTCCGTCGAATTGCGCTTGTTTGATTAATACCCATTCTACTATGTCGTAGTTAGTTTTGGTTTTAAGATGTTCTTCCGTTGACATTAATTAAAACCATTTTAATTTTTCCTTGAGACTTAATTTGAGGAATTTAAGAGCCCACAGAGTTACTTCAGTAGTCGAGTCCATTTACTGAAACGACTTTCCTCTATGAATTGAAAATATTTCGGATTAATGATTCGTTTTAGTATCATAACTGTTGCTATAATAGCTCTACTAAATTCATCATCATCAGTATATTCGAATTTCCGTTGCGGCCATTTGTCTTCGGCTTTTGTGAGCCATTCTAGGCCGTTCCACAATATTTGCTTTTTCGAAGTTTTATTGATGATGTTCCTCTGTTCTCTATGTCTACGGGACTTTGATCGATTTGAACATATCGAAAGATAAAGTCTGTCTTTCGTATTTCTTCGACACGATTTTGAACGAATCGAGGAAGTAATTCAGGATAATTTTTAATCCAGAATAGAGCGCATTGCGAATCCGACCATAGGGTTACTGGTATCTTCTTTAATTCCAATTGTTTTAATACGAATTGCGCAGCTCGCACTCCAATTACTGATGCTAGCTCAAGTCTAGGTACCGATATGTCTTTGATCGGAGCGGTTCGCGATTTGGCATATATTAAGAACGAAGTTGATTCTTCTCCTGGCTGCTCGATGTTGAGCGCATAAACTGCTGCTGCATATGCTACTGCATACAAATGGCACTAGATGCGTCGGTGAAAACATGCATCTCCAGTTATTTTGTTGATTTTATTACGAATCGTGGAATATTGATTACCTTCGTTTGCCAATTTCTAATCATTTGGTGCCATTATTGTTCATCTTCTTGAGTTAAAATTTGTCCCAAGATCTATCTTGTTTCCATAAGTATTGAAGGAATAATTTAAATGGAATCATTAATGGAATTATAAGGATCGTATTGCGAGGCAACAAATTGCAATATAGTTCTTCTAGTAATCTGTTTTTCGGTCCACGATTTTAATGTAATACAAATGATATCTAAATTATGAATCCAGTTGATGCCAAGAAAATTGTTCTTGATTCTCTTTGGTTTATCTTGTCCGGCTATTCGCTTATTGAATTTTTCATCATTAGAGAGAAATTCTCTTACATTCATTGCAGCTTCATTAAAAATAATTTTTGTTTCATTATACTTCACCAGAGCTTCTTCGGTTCCATTAACCGATAATGTTATGCTGTCCACATAAATGTTCTTTCTTATTTCGGAGGCTGTCTTCCTATCATAAGTTTCCAAATGGTAGTTTAATGTGATAGAGAGTAAAAAAAGGTGATGAAATAGTCTCGAAAGGAACTCTCTAAATCGGTAGCATTTTACGTTATCTATGGAGAGGCCTTTGGTAATGTCATTTAACCAAAGGAATCTAGTAGCATTTCTATCCTCTAAATATAATTCTATCTGTAAGAATGTCTTTTCAATATCGACAACTATCACTATTTCCATCATCCGGAATCTTAGCAGTATTCCGACTAAATCGGTTAACATCATTGGACCTCGATACAGTACATCATTTAAACTCTTCTTTCTTGGAAGGGTACCGAAGCGTCATACACTATTCTTAATTTGATTTTATTTTTTTACGCTGTGACGCGGTAAATAATTTACTATAATATCTCCTTTGTCCTTGAAGTCCGAATCTTCAATTATGCCCAATTGTTTCTGTTCTTGGATTATACGATCGTATGTGAGAAGAAGTGATTCTTGTTGTAATCTCTTGATTAAATTTTTTAAACGTCCCAAGCATAATCCATAATTATTGCTTAACTTATTGTTTGGTTTTTCCCATGACTATTTCACCTGATATCTACCGTTACATTTTATTATGGGTTTCTTAAATTGTTTTAATGCTTCATCATCATCGTTGACATTAGGTCCTTCTCGTATTCCTACGGTTTCAAGCTTCCAAAATTTCTATTTCTGATCGGAGATTAAGCTGAATACACAAATTGTATTTGAGGTATGCGTCGTTTTTTTTTTTGGCAAAATTGATTTGTGTTGCCGCTTCCGACGATGATTCGTCCAACTTTTATTTGAAGTAATGAGAATCCAGATTTTTATTTCTCGATTTTATCCAATTCCATAATTTGGAAGAAATGATCCGCATTAATAGTTTGATTGACCTTTGGAATTCTAACAAAATGTAGCTGCGTTTGAGTAGATATATATGATTTAAAGTTTCGAATACCGAAAGAAGCTAATCTTAGCTCTTGTTCATTTGCTTCTGTTAGATTGAATCGTTGGACTAATTGCCTTGATACAAAGGACAATTGAGAACAGATGTCAAATAAGGCTAGGGCCCTTTCCTCTGGAAACAATGGATTAAATACAGTAATTTCCTTGTATAATGACAAAGTTTCTCTACCTTGCTTTTTAGTTACTGCATTTGTTGAGTTATTGCATTTGTTTGAGTTATATCGGCTCGTATTTAGTCGAACAGTTATTCTATTTTCTTGACATCGTTTATCTTATCAAAATGTGAAGTCTTATTTGAATGTGTCTGATTTCTTCTTTCACATAGTACGCTATTATGAGCGGCTTTACATTAGAAACATTTTACTTTTCTTTTGCATTCTTCGCCTTGATATGTCTTCAGACACTATGCTTTGCAGCATTGGCTATCCCAGTGATTTTGATTACAAAAGGTGCATAATCTCATTCGTTTTATTTTGCCTTTTGCTTTTATTGGATAAGACATCTTCTTTTCGTTTTGGATTGCTGTTAATGCTGAGGATTCACGATAGTTTTTTGGACTCTGCTTGGATGTGGATAATGTGTGCTTCTTATCCACATAAGTAAATGAGTATTGAATTTCATTGAGCTTTATGGTATAATATTTCCACACACTGTTTAGGGATTTCCTTTACAGCGGATGTGAGGAATAAATTTGAGAAACTGCAGAAAAAAAACCTTCATGCATCCAAATTAGTGCATCCAAAAAAAAAGACTTATTTGTGTCTGTTACTGCTAATCAGTCCGCTGATTATTTTCAAACTATATTATCTGAAGAACATAGTCTATTATTCTACTAATTAACTGATTTTATCTTCGAAACATCGAATCAGATGTTTTTATTAGATAAGCACAAAATTCTGATAAAGGTTTTATTGATTCATGGAGCATTTATTCTTCAACTACATATAAAGCAATATCAAATACCAGAAAATATCACGAAAGAGTCAATCGCTAGGTTGCTCTTCGTTGTTGCTGAATCAAAGCGCACTATTGCTCAGGTCTTATTGACAGATTCTATCCAAATGACTGCTTCTAAGTCGTTATATAGTGAAAATCTGCTTGTAACCAAAACACAGAGGGAGCTTGTTTGCAACACAAAATAGATCTCTTCTTCAAATCGCTCAAAACACTAAAAACCCAAAAATGAAAAGAAGAAGATCCGGATTTTAACATCAAAAACAAAAATTGCAACTTTCACTCAAAAAGCAAAAAGTAATAACCATACAATTTTTGAATAATATAATAATTAACTAAACCAACTTTTTTTTTATCTATTAACAGAATGCCGAAAAAAAGTGATCAATTTCACTCATTGATTACTGTTGTTGTGGAAGGTTTTCGTTGAGATTGCAAGGTTTGGTTTGATGGGATTTGAAATGGGTGAAATAATTTTTATAATCGTTGTTTGAGTCTTTGTTTTGTGGATGTGACTAATGAGTTTGTGTCACTTGCGATAGGATTTTTTTTGAATTGGTGATTGTATGAGTCACCGTTTGATTTGTGCTCAAACTTGGATAATTAAACCGACTCTTTATTTGACACAAATACGAATGCGAATAACGAAATCAATTATCAACGAAAAAAGTAATGAATGAAAGGTAAAGACCAACTGAACGAGATAATGATCTAAAAAGAGAAAATGGAGAAGCAAGCCATGTTGTTAAAATGCTTTATATATATATTCTCATAATTGGACAGTAAAACAAGTAAATGAAATCAGTTATTGAGCAAAGATTCACTGTATGACTTGACTGTAACAAGAAACTTTGGACGTAGGATAGATATAGATAAGGGATGATAATTTTACAATTCCTTTGAAGATGGTTAATACGAAAGGAAATTATTTGATTTTTAATCTTACCATGGATAATGAATTGACAGATGTGAGAAATGACTGTTAGAAAGTTTTCGGAGCAATAAAGGCAAAAGACAATCAATCATATAAATGGCTACACCTTGCAACCGAATTACATTTCTCATAGGCAGATCACAACTTAGTTAATTTAGTAAAAGGATATTCTTTATCTTAACATTTTGCATTGTCTTGCATTACAAGCAAAATTCGGATGTCCGAACATCGGATCATTGAACAAAATTAAAATGGCTAAAGGAATATTAAACAGAAATATATGGAAAGAAGATTAAAAAAAAAGAAAACGTTGCTTCTCATTGGACAGGAATTCCTTCACCTTGTTCTAAAAAATCAATGTGAAAACGTTGCAGAAAGATACTGTCATTCCTAAAACATGGCTTCTTATAAGTATTTGAAACTGTCATATAAAAGCTTTAGATCCGCTTGAGAAAAGAGTATTTTTTTATGACTGAAGCTTTTCCGAATGACAGTGCATATTTTTTCCTTGTCTGAAATAGTTTCGAATAATTTGGCTTTGATTACTTACTTCTTAGCTTCTGTACTTTTTCGTGTAAATTTAGCTTAATAAACTTCCCAATACATAGCAATATAGAAAAGCTGGGCAATTCTATGTTCATTTATTTTCTCTCGTAAACGTGTCATTCTCCTATAATTTCTTATTGTACAATGATTGTATCATATTTACTCTCAAAAATTTGATGAATTGTAATGGACAGTTCAATTCTCGCACTGTGAGAAATAATCACCAATTAAATCCTCCAGATGAAGTTTTTATTTATTGATGGAGCTATCCATCATAAGTATAACAGTTTTTTCCCATAATTTCATCCAAGTAATTTCTATATAGCTGGCGATCAGTTTTATCATTTAGGACATTAAAAATAAATTTTCGTAACATGTAGTATCTGGAAAATCTGACTGTGTCCGTGAAGTATAAAAAACAAAAAATTCAGTTAATAATTAATGAAGAAATGGGGAAATATCTATCTTCCCTTTATTTTATCACAACATGAGTAAGCATGCTATAACCACATTTTCAATGATGTCCAAAAAATTATAATCTTTGTAAAAAAAAAATCATTACTGTTTTCGGCCTAATCTAATTTCATCATTTATAATCTTTTTCTTCAAGTCGTCTTTTTTTGCGTTAATGGAAGATTTTTATTAGATGTAATAAGAGGAGCTATTTACTATGAATTTTGATGGCAATAGAACGGTAAATACTGTAGGTATGAAAATGATTATTCAAGATTTAGTAATATTTATCATCTTGAATAGATAAGTTTATTCAAGACTATTTTACCCTTTAATTTATTAGTTTGTAATTTAAAATTGGCTGAACAACAGCAAAGTAGAGAAAGAGAACAACAGGAAAACAGTGCACCAGTGAATCAGTTTCAGGTTTTTATGATTAATGATATCAGCAGTCATAGTACTGAACAGCTCAGAATTTTGAGATTTAGAAGGAAGAATGTTAATTTCTTAAATCAAGTTGTTTATACCTTCTTTGCTGCATATAGTAAACAGATAATGTAATTTGCGTTCAAATGGAATGAACAATTTATTATATGCGACATGTAAAGATATAATTCCAGCCTTTTCCAAAGTTTTGATCCAATTGATAAATAACTATCAAAATCTTCTCCAGTTTATCACCCTTCTTGACCATAATATTGACTCTTGAATTTTCCTGATGGCGCTATTCTCATTGAAATATTCTTTATTCAGCCAGTACTATTTTCTTTAGTCGCTCTTTTTTTTCTTCACATTTCTTTTTACAATAGCTATTACTTCCTTTTTTAGATGAATCTATTTCATCGATCTTCAACGATATAGAATATTTATTAATCTAAATAAAATTTCTCATCTTTTATTTTCCTAGCTTTATCTCTTCCGAAATAAATTTGTTTTTAAATCTTTTATTATATTCAATTTCTTTAAATCTTTAATACACACTGCTTAATATTTGTGGAAGCTTTAAATAAAGCAGGTATTCATAATTATGATTACACTTGAAATTCATCCATAAATAAATTTTCATTTATCTACATATAACATGTGGTTGCTTGCAAACGCTGTCTTAAACTAGCAGATATCCTCATTTCATATCTTCTAGAAACATTAAGATTTTAGTATTCCTTCCAGTATTTGATAAGCTTTTATTATGGAATCAGCTTTCCAGGTGAGAAATAATTGTCACTGCCGAACGGTGTGAATAAATTAAACATCTGATAATATAAAATAGATTATTTTTAAATTTCTAATACATACTGGTTTTATATTTTTGAAAGCAAGTATTCATCATTTGTGATTAAAATATTGGACAGCATAATGTTTTCGCATGCCAATTTTAGAAAGCAAATATTTATTTCTGCGAAAAGAATATAATCATTTTTTAAGGAATTGAACCTTGCTACTGATTTTAAATTTTTCCTCATCATTTCTTTCACTGATTCTTGTGCTTCGTCGAGCATTAAACATCTCATAAGACACTGAATAATTTATTAAAAAGAACGCTTGTTTCTATATTTTACTACTTCTATACACGATAAAACAACATGCTTATTTACTTTGTAATACCAAAACAATATGCCAATTCTATTCTGGAATGTGTAAGCTATCTGCAATACCATGCTTAGATATGGAAGAATAGAAATAAGCAGAAATGATATTAAAGAGGAGAGTTGAAATCTCGCCACTAATAGTTATCTTTTTGTCCAAATTTCCTAGTAAATAAAAAGTGGAAATAAAAAAAAAATCGGTGAAAATGTTTTATTTATAAAAAGCTAAAACAACATAACAAAAAATAAGAAAGATCAAGATTCTTTAATGTTTAGTTATTATTGCATAGAATTTTTTATGTATCATACATCAACAAAACATATTCACCATAAGCCACATTTAAATTCATAGCTAAAATGATATGACATAGAAAGAGAAGAAGAAATTAACTAATTTCTATGGATCTGACAAAAATGCGTGAAAATTTTAAAAAAGTGAAAGATTAATTAATGCAATAGTGTAACTGTACATGAAATTGAAAAGAAACATCCACTATAACTTCCTAAATTGAGATCAATATTTCACAGAATATTATAGTCCGATTCATCAAAAAAAAAAGATTTGTTTTCAGAAGTTTACTGAGGCAATGGCTAAACTTAAACAATAAAGCTCGAAATACAACTGCAAAAGAATGTAGTTAAATGTAATTTACATAACATATAAAATATATATATTGTCTAAGCAAGACTGCATATATCAGCATTATGCTATCATTCAAAAAAAATGATAAGGTACTTATCCGACGTTAAGCTCATATCCATACAATTTCATACATATCCTACAACAAACATGATAATCATAAATGGAATCTAACTGTAAGAATTACAATGTCATTGCAAAAAGAAAAAAAATCATTGCAAGAGAAATTTATTAAGAAAATTCATTTAAAATGGAACTGTGGCGTATTTAAATACAGAGTTTTTGAAAACTCATTTGCTTCCATCAATTTGAATAAAAGGATATTCAACGATGACAAACTAAATTACCTATTCAAAATTTTCCAAAAAAAAGCAAGTAGCATGTTACATTACAAATCATCCTTTTGATCGAATGTCGGATTGATCTTTCTCAAGCACGTTTCTCTTGAAGAAGTAAACTTCTCTTTCCCTTACTTCGAGTTGCTACCTTAGCCTCACATCGCTTAATTTGTTTTCTTTTTTTATACTTCATTTGTTCTGCCATAGTTTTAATTTCTTTTCGCGTAAGAATTCCATTGCCATATCTACTTAAAAAAAGTTAAATTTGCTTTTACCTGGGAAGATCCACTAGCGTAATTAAAAGTTAAAAGCAGAACTGTATAATATGTGCGCACCTTCTTTGCATTTGCATGACCACCCGACTTTGACGAAGGCCGAGTTCTTGCTCTTCATAATAACCGAAAAACCGTAAATCCGACAAGCTAGGAAATTTATCCAAAAATGTGGAGATTCTATTTTCAGTGAAACTAACCGAATTAATTTTAGAAAAGACCACTCTTTGTATCTTAAAAAATTCAAGAATAGAAAAAGATCAAAATATGTTAAGCTTCTTGCACATGAAATTATTATGATTGCATATGACTTTTTTTCTCACAAATGGAAAACCATTGGTGATGATAACTATGGTTATGACTTGATAAATGAGTAATTAAGAATAAAGTTCCAAAGGAAAGCAATTTATCCATTTAAAAAATATATATATAATGGGAAATTACTTATATTTCACTCTTATCCTTTACACTTAATGAACAATTTATAAAACAAAAGATTACAAATATCGAAATACGCAACTTTTATGCATCTTAATTATTTTCGTAATCATGGAGAACCATAATGTTATTTTCTAGAATTTTTAAATCCCTTAAAAACTTTGTTTGTTCACTAACTTACGTTTTCAGCATAGGTCAATTCATTCAACGCTATGAAGAGTCTATCTGTAAGATCCATTTTATCTATGTGTATAAACCATGTATTATATCATGCCTAAAAAAAGCATAGTATAAATGAAACACGGACCTCAATACTTTTATTTTCCCGCTGTCAGTTTTCCTCAACATTTCCTATGGATCCTGGTGTGATATGGTACAATATCTATGGTTACAACAATTTCATCTGATTGAACGATGATATTGAAGCATGCAAAAGTAGAATTATATTAGTATACCTCAAAAATGATGGCACATCAATTAAATCCAAACAAGCGCATGGTGGTTCAAAAGCACCAGTACCATAACGATAAACCATTGAGATAGCCTAACAGGCCCACTTTTTTTGACTAAAATTAATAGAAAGTAGAGAAAAATCAGCAGGTGCCTATCATTCTATTTAAATTAAAATAATTACCTATTCCTTTTCTTTTTGCCACATTTAAAATCACTATATTCCAAATAGTGTAGAAATTACAAAAGGTAAAGTTCTTCCGCCACAAGTAAAAAATAATAATAGAATCAATTTGACGCATTATTTCAAAGAAAAACTTTCCTTTGGAAGATTAGCCGACTTACTCGGATACGAAGTCCACAAACTTGATATCGCGGTAAAATCTTAGTTTTTTTCCAATATTTCGTTAAATCGTCTGCATACCAATTTCAGTCGATACATATTATGAATGCTAATGTTTGAATTATTCTAAACGAGTTGCTAATGTTAGCATCATATCAAATTCGGTCCATTTCTATATCGCTAGCAATGCAACTCCTTTGTAAACATGGTATTTTTGGTACTATCGCCAGGAAAACAACCTTGTATAATCTATCTACTAAATTATAAAAGAAATCATTATTGATGGTATTTTATGCGGAATCGTTCTTTATGTATAAGAAAAGAAAAGATCGTCCTTTATACAAATATATCATTTGATTAGTAATTGTTTTGATATGTTATTTCGAAGAACTGAACTAACATTTCTTTCTTCGGCAATGAATTCGAATATTTTTATCAGTACTTTCTCAGGCAAATTTTCCAAAGATGCTTGCAAATTTTCATTTGAGAACGCCACAGACGAGTTCTCCTATAAATGAAGTCTCGAAACAAAAGAAAAAAAAAGATGAAAATTGAAATCAATACATATAAATGTAAGCTGAAGTATTTTAATAAAAAATTGTGTATATCGTAGATATTTTCTTAAATTACAAACATACCGGAATTGAAATGTGTAATATTGAATATAATCCAATTAAAATTTCTAATGAAAAACAAGGAAAAACTATAGGCTAAATTCCTCATTTTTAATTAATTCTTTATCGTCTTCTGACTGCACGATTCTTATCCTTAAATTCCTTAATTAAATTCCACTTTTTAATTTATTCTCTGTTTCTTACAGTCCAAACATACAAGACGATTTCGTTTTAGAAAAAATATTTGAAATACTTAGATGGTCTAACATTAGTTGCTTTCATGTTCAGTTCAAACATCAATAATATTTGCATCATTAAAGACTTAAATTTCATTTGAATTTTTAATAATTAAAAATTTTTCGTTTTAACCTTCCTCTCTCCTCTCGATATAAGCAGTTTTTTTGAACAAATTTACATGAAATCCCTTTTAAAAATTTAATCTTCCTCTTGATGCAAGTAATTTTTAACATTATTTCAAACTCTGGTGATGAATAAATATATATACAGTGACTAACCGAGTCATATAGTTCGTTTTCCAGAAAAAGCGCTTCAATTTTTTGAGCCTGATGTCTGACAATCAATTTGTTGCGACGATGCTTCCTAACACGTGGCCATAGCCTAATTTTCGGTGGTTGCCAAGTACCTTTTAGAGCGGCTAATTCAATTCGCATCATACAATTCTGACCGTAAATGAACTTAGCATGAGTTGACTCATCCTTTTTTCCTTCTGTTTTAGCTTTATTATCTGCTTCTTGATTTGATTCTTTATTACCTGTTATAAAGATATTGACTGCTGGTTCGAATAAGTTCGTACTTACTCCGCTGACCGTAGGTTGTTCAACCTGAGAAGACTGTTGCTTTTTCCTTTGTTTTCTGGAAATTTTGCTCTGATGTTTTCGAGTATGTTTTTGAGTATGACCAATAAATTGCTGTGTTTACCTCCAGGAAATGTCTCAGATGGCACCTGGAAAAATGGCTGACTGTATTGAGGAAATCCCGGAATTTGAAGCATAGACGATCCAGCGGCTATTGGAAACTGTCTTGGATAAAGTGCACCAAATTGCTGTGAGATTTGACCGAATAACGGCTCTGCAGGTAGTCCTGCCATTGGTAATACAGGCAACCCGGAAATTGGTTGAAAAAATTGCGGCACAGCTTGGCCGGATAACGGTTCTGCAGGTAGTCCTGTCATTGGTAATACAGGCAACCCGGAAATTGGTTGAAGAAATTGCGGCACAGCTTGGCCGGATAACGGCTGTGCAGGAAGTCCTATCATTGGCTGTGGAGGCAAACCGGAAATTGGTTGAAATTGCGGCACAGCTTGGCCGGATAACGGCTGTATAGGAAGTCCTATCATTGGTTGTGGAGGCAAACCGGGAATTGGTTGAAACTGCGGCACAGATTGGCCGGATAACGGCTGCGCAAGAAGTCCTATCATTGGTTGTGGAGGCAAACCGGAAATTGGTTGAAATTGCGGCACAGCTTGGCCGGATAACGGCTGTACAGGAAGTCCTATCATTGATTGTGGAGGCAAACCGGAAATTGGTTGAAATTGCGGCACAGCTTGGCTGGATAACGGCTGTACAGGAAGTCCTATCATTGGTTGTGGAGGCAAACCGAAAATTGGTTGAAATTGCGGTACAGCTTGGCCAGGTAATTCTCTTGGAGTAATTTCTAGCAATGAGAAGGGCACATGTAGTTGTGGAACTTGAGTATATAATGGTCCTGCACGAGTTTCTATCATTTGCATTTCGCCTTGTACTGGATATGACGGAACAGGAACTGCACCATACATAAAAGGTACAATATGTATCGTAACTTGTTGCGGAAATATTGAAATAGGCCCATATAGTTGAAGGATTTGATTATAAACAGGCGCTGCGTAAGCTTCTACTGTTTGTAATTCAATTTGTTCCTGCGGTAGCATGATCTGCATTTCGTGTGCTTGTAATTGCATATAATACATTTCTTCATTTTGCACTGAACTTATGTCATTTTTTAAGACATCTGGAATATTTGCATCCGTTTCTTCTTGCATCTGCACAACATTTTCAGCTGCTTCTTCTTGAATCTCTACCGCAGTTTCAGGTATTGCTTCCTGTTTTTGAACTGGAGTTCCAGGTACTGTTTCTTCCTTCTGCATAGTTTCTTCTTGTCTCTGCACTGAATTTGCAGTTGTTCTTTCTTGTTTTTGCGCCGCTGTTTTAAATTTTATTTCTTCCTTTTGCATCTGAATTACAATTGTCTGTCCTTGTTTTTGTGAGGTTATGCCTTCTTGATTTTGAGCTGAAGTTTCAGTTGTTCTTTCTAGTTTCTGTATATGTATTACTTCTTGCTTCTGCGCGAGCATCCCAAGTTTTATTTCTTCCGTTTGCATCAGAGTCCGAACCATTTTTTCTTGCTTCTGCAAAGGTGTTCCTTCTTGCTTTTGCACTAAAATTCCAGCCGTCTTTTCTTGCTTTGATGGAAGTATTCTTTCTTGTTTTTTCTGCACTGGGATTCTAGCTGTTATTTCTCTCTTCTGCATAGATGTTCCTTTTTTCTGTGTTGAAGTTTTAATTATTCCTTCTTGTTTCCGTTTCGGTGTTCCAAGTGTTGTTTCTTTCTTTTGCACTGAAACTCCAAATGTCCTTTCTTGCTTTCGTGTCGGAGTTCTTCCTTGTTCCTGCGCTGGACTTCTAATTGTTCCTTCTTGCTTTTGCATTGAAATTCTAACTATTTTTTCTTGTTCCGGTATGGATATTTCAGTTGTTCTTTCTTGTTTATGCACAAGTCTTCCTTCTTGTCTTTGAATTGGAGTTCTAACTATTCTTTGTTGATTCTGCGCTCGTGTTCCAAGTATTATTTCTTCTTTTTGCATCGAAATTCCAACTATTCTTTCTTGTTTTTGTACTGAGATTCCAGTTCTTATTTCTTGTTTCTGTATGGATATTCCTCCCTGTTTCGGAGCTGAAATTTCAACTCTTCCTGGCTTTCGTTCCGAAGTTTCAGTTGCACTTTTTTGACTCTGCGCCTGTGTTATAAGTGTTCCTTCTTGACTCTCAATTGGAATTGCAGATGTTCTTCTTTGTTTTTTGCGTCGGAGTTCTAACTGTTCCTTCTTGCTTCTGAAAGGATGCATAAGTTCTTTCTTGCTTCTGTACCACAGTTCTAGTCGTTTCTTCTCGCTTCTGCACTGAAATTCCAGGCGTTCTTTCTTGCTTCTGCACTACAATTATACTTCTCTGTTCTCGCACAGGTGTTGCTTCTTGCTTCTGCATCGAAATTCTGATTGCTTCATTTTGCTTTTGAGCAGGAGCTTTAATTATTTCCTTTTGTTTTTGATATGAAATTCCAGTTTTCTTTTCTTGCTTATGGCCTGAAATTTCAATTCCTATTTTTCTCTGTCCGAAAGCTCCAGCTTCCTTTTTCTTATGATCAGGAGTTATAACTGCTTTCTCTTTCTTCTGCGTAACAATTTCAGTTCTTCTTTGCTTCTGTACAGAACATCCATCGTCTTTTTCTTGCTTTTGCTCAGAAGCTACAATAGTTGTTTTTTGCTTCTGCTCAGATACAACTACCTTTTCATGCTTTTTTTTTGAAGTTCCAATTGTTCTTTCCATTGTTCTTTCTTTTTTTTGCATTAAAGTTCCAACTGCCTCTTTTTCCCCAGCAATTCCAGGTGTTCCCTCGTTTTTCTCCAGAGTTTCTATTGCTCCCTCTTGCTTCTGCAATAGAGTCATAGGTGCTTCTTTTTGTTTCTGAGTAGCAGTTCCAAGTATTCCTCCTTGTTTATGATATAAAGTCCCAACCTCTCTTCCTTGCTTTTGATCCGAATCTCCAGAAGTCTCTCTCGGTACAGAAGTCTCAACTGTTTTCTTTTTTTCCATGATAACAGTTCTAGAAATTCTATATTCTTCCTTTTATTTGAAATGTCTAGTCACCAATTTTTTTTTTCTTTCAAAGAAATCCCAGTTGTTTTTGAACTACTATAAAAGAAATGAAAATGTTTGTCTTAACAATACTTTAAGGAAAATAAAAGAAATAAAATTATGGACATCCTTGATTATCACTCTCATCATTGCTGCAACTTTAAAAATGAGCTTATCACATTAACTAATTTTATTCTTTCTCATGATTTCTCTCTGTTAATCACGCGAATTTTTCTCGATGATAACCTACAAAATCATCTGGATATAAACTGAAGAAAAAATACGATAAGAAGATTGTAAAATTGAAGAAACCTCTTATAATCTACTTTTTACATAATCAAAATGTCAGTTTGGACTAGCAATTTATGTACTTACTGACTTCTGCTTATCACTATCAACGAAAATTATATGATGAATTTAGCATTAAAATGAACGTTTCCTCAATCTAGCATACTGTAAAGCATAAAATTACTTCGACAAGAACACACCAATAACTGCGCAAAAAAGCGAATAGACTATGATTGAAGCGAAATCTGTAAATCTGTTATGGATGCAGTGCGTGATCTCCAAGCGAGCGTAAATAATTTCACATCTTACATTGTTATACACTCTCCAAAAAAAATGCTTGTAATGCCAAATCTTAGCTAGCAGATCAAGCTATCAAAAATTGGAGGATAAAATAGACAACCAAAAATATGGATCAGCGACTATGAAGTGTTTAGATTATCTAGTTTTATCTAAGTCTGTATCTTAGATGCAGAAGCTGGATATTTTTTATAAGGTCTAATTTTATTTAAATTTCTTATGAAAAAATTAAATAATCAACTGACGATTATTGCAAAACCTATCATCATCAGTTTTGCTTATTGAAAATGAGACTTCTAAAATTTCTTTAGTTTCAATCAAATTTTTATCACGATAAAAACCAATGAGCGACTGAATACCCTTTAGATATTTCAAACAGGATCTTTATAATATGTAACAAAATAATCATAAGGACATATGTATATATTTGTATTTTTTTTTAACAAAGCGATCTTTGGAAAATTCTTTGGGATCATTTCGACGTTAATTTTTTCTTATAATATATTAAAAAGTCCAATTTACTAATAAAAATCGTTCTTATTTCATTTTGACCATAACATCCTCATTAAGTAAGTCTAACTTTCGTTTCATGGATTAATTACAATTAATTCAAATATATCATTGCTCTAACAATCTATCATTTTTCAACTACAAATATAATTGATTTGCTATAATAAGCAATTTCAGTATTTTATTTAGATAAACATTGGATAAACAAGCATCTAATTTTGAATTTTCAAAAATACATAATTGTATCACGCTAAAATTACCATATAATTAGTTCGCTATTGAATTAGAATATATTTACTTAATAAAACTAATTGAAAAATGAAGCGTTCTTAGTCGTCTCGACAAATTACGATGCAGTTATAATCTAAAAACAATACTCTCTCTATCAAAATGGATAACATGAGTTCAGATAGTTCAGTAAAATATTGAAATATTTTAATCATAAATCATTTGATTGAAAATAAAAAATTCTTAACAAATAAAAGTAGAATTAAAGAAATTAAATCATCAAATAATTTATTCACTTTTTAAATCGTGGTTCGCTTTATTTACTTTATTTTTCACTTATTTTGGTTAATCGTTTTCCTGATTTTTCTTAAATCATCTTTAATTTCTTTACTTTTCATTTTTATTATATGAGGAATTAATTTTTAAATTTCGATCTTTACCATCCGAAGAATAAAATTAATTTTTTTGCTTTTACGAGAGATCAACAAATAATTCGTTTCTTTTGATCTGTAATAAATTTTAATTTTTTTCTTGGAATAGAGAAGAAACAAATAAGAAATTTCATTCTTATTTGTATATTACAATCTAAATCAATTATACATCATTACTTTTGCAGCTAAATAATACAAAATAATGTTTGTTGTGTAGCTGAAATTTAAGTTATGGAACAATGAGTAAGTATGATCAAACAGATTTTCGCTAAAATTTTTTTAAACAAGCTGATAAAAATATAATTAAAAATTTTTCCTAAAAGTGCTGAAGATATAATTGAAAATTTTTTTCTAATGGAATTTATCAAGCTATATAACTTAGTAAACTTTCCCTCCTACAGGTTGATTACTATACTTGACTTCTATTCTCTTTCTAAGCATTAATAGACAAGGATTACTGATTCACAATATAGAAAATCGCGATAAACCTGTGGATAATTTCATTCCTTCACATACCAGAAGCTGCAGTAAAGCAATACTGATACATTTGCATATTTTAAATGAATCTCTTCTCTCTCACTGTTCAATATGCATAACACAATAATTTAATATTTCAATAAGCAGCCAGAATGTTTATTTTGAAGTATTAATTATCACATTAAAAACATGCAGATGTCAAAAATAAAAGAAAAACATCTCGTTTTAATAAATTTTCCTATAGTTTATATTAAGATTACTTTTCTTGGTTTTGAAAGTTCCGCGATCCAATCAATCTCAGATTTTCTGAAACTTATGTCAATATACTGAGAAAAATACAAAAACAAAAAATTATTTGTGAAAGGATCATGAGTCACTTATTTTCATCAGATTGTACACTTTTGTCATCTGTGATAATACAAGGATAGTAAAATATCATGAACAAGTAATAATAAAAATCTGTGAATTTGCTTATATCTAACTAAATCGAATAATGACTATTTGATAGATTCGATAAGCTGTATAATATGGTTAGAGGATCAATCGAAATATAACTTGGAACGGACTTCCCTTGTGAAATCGAAGATTCTCAGTTGCAAGCAATTAATAGGAGATAAGAATCAGATATGGGCAAGACTTGGAAAGCGCCTAATAAAAGATTGTTATCACCGCATGAGCCTCTTCGAATTTCCTGTTTCTCTATTTATTGTTACGCTTTCCTTGAAGAGCGATCTCATTTAATTTTCATTTTTATACAAAAATATGCTGTTAATTCCTTTTAATTGTAATTTTTCTAATTCTTATTTCAGTCTTCCTGAAAATCTTAAAGAAACATATTTTCCTCATTAGAAATATTGGTTGAACGTTGAATACTGATAAATGAATTCTTGTTCTTATAGTTGCAAGATTTACAAGATTTAGAACAATAATTAAATTCTTTGCGGAATAGAAATTAGCTGTCAACAATCCGGAATCATATAAA
Source organism: Dirofilaria repens (assembly GCA_008729115.1). Taxonomy (NCBI): domain Eukaryota; kingdom Metazoa; phylum Nematoda; class Chromadorea; order Rhabditida; family Onchocercidae; genus Dirofilaria; species Dirofilaria repens. The sequence continues at coordinate 152,383 of SNRZ01000105.1, forward strand.
GATCGAAAATTTTCGCTTCGTTTTCTCTCTAATGTTGGTAGGGCAAGAATGCATCAAAATTGCTATTGAATTTATAAATGCGAATATCCCAAAATGAAATGTGAAGTGTGTTTGAAATAAAGTGTTATTATTTTCTTTCAAACTTTTTGCTTGCTCGCTTAATCTTCCATCACCATATAATCAGGTGTGGTTTAAAACCTTCGGAAAATAACGATGGGATTGGTAAGTGCGTTATTAACTACATTGCTATTCATCTGGATTGCTCACTTCATCATCAAGAAACTCAGAATCATGTTGAAACTGATTAATGCATTACAAGGACCACCGGCTTTACCATTTATAGGCAATTTACATCAATTTCATTTCAAATCTGATGGTACATATTTAAATATTTTTTGTATGATTTCTTTGCAAATTGTATTCCAGAAGAGGGACGCTCACTAAAGTCTGAATTTTTCTCTAATTATGTGTATGTTTGCTAATTGAAAGCGCTGAAACTAATTAATTTATTTTGCCTTATATACATATAGTATTATAATTTAAGGATAGAATCTCAGCTCACTAGCTCTACAAATCTTGAAGTTGGATTCAGAATCAGCAAAAATTAGAATTGGTGAAGAAAAACTTGGAATAATCATCCATTTTTTCAATTTTAGCCCTTTGTGAATAGGAACTTGAATTAATTAGGAGAATAAAAATGGAAAGACAAACGTTTGACAATTAAAGAGAAAAAGGAAATAATTGTCATGAAGTTGAATAAGCAACACGTTTTTCTGCTTGTCTTTATCAATAAATTGTTTCAATTGAAATATCAAATATGTGGAACTTATTACAGAATTCTTTGAGCAAGCTCAAGGTTTGGCATATATGTTACAAGCCCGTGAGGAGCGCATTTGTCGTGTTTGGATTGGTCCTTGGCCATGGGTTTTATTGTATGGAGCAGAAGAATGTGAAGCTATTCTTGGAAACAATAGAATTCTAGACAAGCCATTGCAATATGGGTTTTTAAGCGGTTGGATTGGACAAGGATTACTCATCAGGTTATATTTTTTTTTGAATTTTTTTTGATTTTGAAATTACCTGATAAGATACTAGGCTTTAGCTTGCATCTAGCATAGAAACTGCGAAAAGTGCGCCTTTTTTTCTTATTGAAAATTCTTTATTGAAATGTGTCAGGGAACGGAAGATTATGAGCCGCCTTGCTGAAGTCTTTTTTTTGGAAGTGCTTGATAACAGTATAAACATATCTTCGAGAAGTCTGGAATTCATAGACAAAAAATAGCATGCCCTTTAGCTCATGGTATATTATTTTGGCAACTTCTGAAAAAGGACTTAAAGAATGGAATTAAATTCAATTTTCTATGACACAGTTTTACAAAAAAAAAAAAATTGTATATCAAAAAATGAAACGAAAATGAACTCATTGGTTATAGTGAAATTTCTCTTCTTTTCATTCAATAAAATTTAGAATTACATATTCATTTGATCGGAATCGCAAATTTCTTAAATCTTTGTTCAATTCAAAATTTGAAAGTAGAAAGAAAAAAAGAGACAGTTTCATACTATTGTTTTCATACTACGAAATTATTATTCTAACATTAAGTGAACAGAATGAGATAAAAACACATGATGCGAGAATATTTAGAAAGTTCTTTACTCATCAACAATCACAATCTTTTCCTGATTTGATTTGTGAGATGTAGATAGGAAGGAGACAACGACTGAATAGATGGCATTATGATTAAGCTACTCTAACAATTACATGAATGATAATGATAATAACTATCTTGGAAATTTCTTGTCTGATTTTATGGTAAAAACATCGATTTTGCATAATTTTCTATTCAATTACTGCAAAATTGTGTTTTAGGAATTAAGTTCAATTGACTGGTTAGGCAATAATCAACGTTCTGCCATTATCAATCAGTTTCATTTGCTCTTTGCTTCTTCTTATTTTATTGCTCCATTTCTGTCATTTCATATCCCTTATCGAATTTTTTATTTGCGAATAATATCATCTCATTTTTGTTTTTTGATTTTCAGCTCCATTTCAGTGAGCCAAAAAAGTGGCGATCGCGACGAAAGCTTCTGACGCCGACGTTTCATTATGACATATTGAAGGATTTTGTTTGTGTAAGCCGGAATTGATAAAAATATTCTGAAAATGACTCTATAAACTAAATGATTCCTATGGAAAAGATAAGATATATTTGGGCTGATAAGTATTTCAGCATGCAATCTTTACCTCTACCTCAGTGATATGTGAACTGAATTTCTAGGTTTACAATAAGCATGGACGAACATTGATGCAAAAATTGCAAGCTCTGTGTGGTGATCAGTATAACGATATATTTCATATGATATCACTTTGTACCCTGGATGTCATCTGTGAAGCTGCTCTTGGGATACAAGCTGATGTCCAGAACAAATCGTCTCCCTACTTGGATGCTGTTTACAAGTTTGTTCATGAAATTATTATTAGGGTTAATAAAAAAAATGAATAATAAATAAGAAAAATAATGGAATGGTGAGAATGAACGATAAAGAAGCATAAATATACCAAATTTGTTGCGACCACGAAGGAATGATCACAGATTAGTATTAGACTTTAAAAAAAATTCACATCGATTTTAATTTCAGTGCTTCGCATTTCTTTGAAATTATTTATTTTCTCATATTCATAGTACTTGATATGATAATAAGCGAATGTTTCCTTCCTAAAACTGGAATTAATGAAAAAAGAGCAATTTAAGGATAAAATGTATAATTCATCAGCGAACATTGAAGGCATATTTTTACTCCAATATTATTTACAATATATTTGGCAATGGGAAAGACGAGAAGCAATGCACTGAAATACTTCACGAATTCACTGGCACGGTAATTTGGCAGCATAATCTATTTTGCTTCAGAAAAAATTATAGCTTCTAATAATTTGATATAATTCAAATACCAGTACTTTTGTTGCAATATGCTTTTATTGAATTAAATCCAGTGCTGTAGGCAATAGCAAATCGCAAAAGATTGGTCGACGAAGCCGGAGGTGTCGATAAACTAATGGAGAAAGAAAGAATATCAGGTATGATGAACTGTTATTGAATAAAGCACCGTAAATTGCTCATCAATCATGAAATATTATTCTCTAAATGAAGAAATCGTCTTAAGGCAAACGACGAATGGCATTTCTCGATTTCATGCTTGATTTAAATGCGAAGAGTGAACTATCAATGGAAGGTGTGCAAGAAGAAGTGGACACATTCACTTTTGAAGTTTCTTTTTATTTTAATATCGACAAAAATGAATCGTTTTTTAAAATAAATAAACGAATTAGCGATTAAACAGAATTATCTATGAATGAGATAAGAAAACTAAAAAAATCTGAACAGCTATTCATCTAAATACATTCCAGGCACACGATACAACTTCGACGAATATGAACTGGTTTTTGCATTTGATGGGTACTAATCCTGAAATTCAAGCGAAAATTCAAAAAGAAGTTGACGAAGTTTTGGGAGAAGATATGTTGCCTTAAATTCATGCTATGTATATGTTCATCATACAAAAAAATAGATAATAGCGCATTAAAAATTTTCAGAAAATAGACCTATAACATACGAGGACCTTGGACAATTAAAATTTCTAGAAGCATGTATCAAAGAAACACTGCGGCTTTTTCCTAGTGTACCTATGCAAGCCCGACAATTGACTAGAGCTACAAAAATTGGTAAAACTTTTTAGCATTCGGAAAATTCACATCAAATTTCAAATCAGTAATGTTTATAAATCTAATTTCAAAGTAATTTTTTTATTTTTCTACACTAATCTCTAAAAAAACTAATCTCTAAAAAAACTTTGTCTTATTTACTTAAAAAGTATTCATTCACTAATTGCAAAGGATCGATAGATTTATCAAAATACATCTATTTTTTTTTCAGTTTTTGCAGGAAAATTTTTTTTCCGAATAATTAAAGTTGATTTATTTCAAATTTTTTGACCATAAAGAAAAAGTTTTCTTGTAGCCCAAATTTCAGGAAATAGAGTATTGCCAAGCGGTACTGGTGTTGTAATCATTGCATCGATGGTTCATAGAGATGTACGATACTGGCCAGATCCAGAAATATTTAAGCCAGAACGATTCATCAACAATAAATCTAGACATCCATTTTCGTATATCCCATTCTCTGCGGGATCCAGAAATTGCATCGGTACTAGATTTGAAGCATATTTCTCGAAAAAATCTGAGCGGTATTGTTTTTTTAAAAGAGAAAAAATTCTGATTGATGATAAGAAATTTCAGATAATAAGAATGAGGATTTATGACTAAGAAATGGGAAAATATAACAATATGATATAAAAATAAAACTAAGATTTATGAAATCATTTATATGTTCAAGGATACAGAGCTTCTTCTAGGACAACGATTCGCAATTATGGAAGAGAAATGTATTCTGGCATTACTAATGCGAAATTTAAAAGTGAAGTCAAAACTGCGTACAGATCAGATGCGTGTATCTGCTGAACTTGTAATTCGACCTTTGTATGGCAATAACATACGATTTGAACCACGCAAATTCGGCGACTATGTGCAAATTACATAAACATAGTAGTTTAGTTTGATTCCTACGAATATTCAACGAAATAATACCTGCAGTCTATTTCTCTTGTGTAATGTTGTTAGAACAATTCATAATGTATCAATATAAGCAAAAGTTCGTAGAACATTGGAAATCTTCGAATTTCGTCTAATGATTGTTATCACTACGTATTCGAAAATAATTTTGTAAGCTCGAATTATTGTTTAAACATAGTAAGCAATTTATTAGCCTAGCATTCACTTAAAGTTGGGCCATATTAAATGTATTGCATCAATATTGTCTTGAATTGATGGAATACCTAATTCTTATATGCTGTCATTATCATTCATCAAGATATATAATAAATAATTGTCTATAACAGCAAGATTTCGGCGCAATTTACTTGACATAATTATTGGTATTTGTGTTGAAGCATTTTATTGTTATGGATTTAGATTACCCGCCATTCCGTACCCCCTTATTTGAGACTTTTATTTAAATTCTTCAGTGTTGGTATATTCGTTCTCGAAAACAGATTAAGGAGCATTGAATTAAGTTTACATTTATCACATTTTTTTTTCTCTAGAAACAACACTTACCTTACAAAGGTTACTCAAATGAAAGTCGGAAATGAAGGAAGTATAAGAGCAAAGATAAGATTGAGGAATTAGATGTATTATTAACTAATTCATTCAAAAAAATTAAAGAAAGGATTACTTGTCAAGTAATGAAGTTAACGTACACTGTTACTTTCCTATGCAATATGCCATAAATAACTGTGCTTTCAATCAGCGATGATTACGGTATTAAAAATCTCAAATAGTCTTCTGGTCGTGCTGTCTTTTTTTTGCTTCGGTAAACGCAGCACGGCCTGAAGATTAAGGAATTTTCAGGAAGGTACGTAGTATCAATTGGTTCAAAACTCTCTTGTCTAAGATGTCTTAGATAATTATTTTGATAGTTATTTATTGCAACTCAAATCTTCACAGCAATTAATGAAAGCAGTAAAATGTGGAATCGATATGAGTTAAAATGATATTGCTACTCTTGAAGGGGATTATGTATGACATTTCTTAATGCTTAAAGATATTATTATATGAAATGGGAGACAGAGGATATGCCATGAACTTATTAGCTATCCTGTTATCACCCTTATCATAATCCGTTTGTTTGATTCGATTATGTCTAAGGCAAAAATAATTTATTTTAAAGTATATGCATGGATAGGCATACAGAATGAGATGAGAAGCGCAGCAACAACGTATGCAAGTTCCTTTGGTGATTTATCGTCATCTTCGTCGTCTTCATCCATCTCCTCATACTCAACATTTTCAAATGTAATTGAACTTGCAAAAGAAGTAAGAATTTTGGTAATTTTAGTCTTTATATATAGAATTTTATAAAGTTGATTACAATGAGATTCACATAGCGTTATTATTTCATTTTTATATCGAATAATACTTTGCTATTGCAGGCATTTTTCAAAAATCATTTCGTAAAATGCGCGGAATTGCTGAAAAAAGCACTGGATGAAGCAGAAGATGAAACCGAGCGACGTCGTTTATATGCCAATTTAGCTCTCTGTGAAGCGAAAAGTAAAGCACAGTTATTTAGTATTGAATACCAGATTGCACTTGTCAATGTTTTTCCCAAGTATGTTTAATTTTAAATTAGTCTTACATACATTTTATTGCAATCGTTGTTTTTTTTGTTTTTTTAGTCTGCTTAAAATTCAAATAGCATGATGCTTCTACTCTATATTTTAGTTGAAATTTGATGAGGAGGATTATATAAATTTGTTTCGAGTAAAATGATACATCCACTCATTCTTTTAGCTGAAATCTGGTGAGGGTCATAATTTAGACGACCATGATGAAGCAGTTGCTGCATTCAACTTAGCACTGAATGCTTTCGTTCGAGGGAATCGGCGAACTTGTCTTGAGATTCTACAATCTGTAGTGGTTGTGCAGAGTTTATCAGGTCATTCTTCTTATTTTTATTTGAACAACCATTCAAAACCAAGTATGCTAGTCAAGCAGCACTCATCTTTTTGTTACTTGTAGTATTGAAATTTTGAGGAAAGTTTTATTTATAGTTAAATGGATTTTCAGATACTCTCTTTTGTGAAGTTTCATTATTGGAAATTGAAGTAAGTTTAGCTTTATGCCAACCAAAATTAGCATTAAAGCAAGCAACTAGGCTTCGCGATAGCCCTACATGGCGTCGATCAAACGTTGTTCAGCGTGATTATCTTGATTGTCTAGAATGCCGGATTCGGTGTCGTCTTGCACAGACATCACTGTTAATCGATTTTAACGCGAAACTTGAGGTTTACATTTATCCTTATAGACTTCATTTTGCGAAAAACATTATTACCATAGGTTTGAGTTACAGTTATTGCACTGGTGCCTTATACAGTCAGAATTTGATATGAAAAACGGTAATGCAACACGTGCAGTAAATCGACTTTTGAAATTTCGTCCTTCGCTTCAGGTAGCGTACAGAAAATTCCTTTTTCTTTTACAGTCTTAATAAATAGTCTTGAATTACAGTTGTTGCAACTGACTTTTGATTAAAATGTTTTCTCTTTTTGAATTATTTTTAAAAAATGGTATCTGAAGCAGGTTATTCGATTATATGTCCCGAATGCGGTATTTCTGTTGAATGCAATTTTTTTTTTGCTGCGTTTTCTATCATATAGAGTAAATTTGAATTCAGGATGAAGAACGCAGACTTATTGATAATGCGCTTGGATGCGTTTATGCTTTATCGCTAAAGAAGCTAAGTTTAGCCGAGTCGTATTTTCGATCAGCAATGTTAGTGAGGCAAGAAAAAAGGAAAAGGTATATTTTCATTTATACTAACAGTGGATATCTACGATAATGGTCATCCTGATTAGTGAAGAATGATGCGGTTTAAAAAGTTGAATCTAAATTTCACGCTTTAATGTTTTTGTAGAGTAGTAAAATTTTTATGCTCTGTATCGAATATGATTCTAATCGAACAAATCCGCTTTACGAGCTATCTAATAATTACAGTTGAAATTCAAGCTGTATGATATTTTGTATGACATGACATTTCGCACAATGTGGTCTTGACAATTTCGCACAATGACATTCTGATTATTTTCACATAAGTCCTATAATATTCATACTTTAAAGTCTGAAGTCGAGATTTTTTTAGCATGCAAAAAAATAAATTTAGTTTTATCGTATTTAATCTGTATCATTTTTATATTAAATGAATTATCAAGTCGGATTGAATTATCTACAAAAGTAAATTATCAGCTTATTTTATCGCCATATAAATTTTTTTTATCTACAGTTGGCAGGAGTCAACAATACCCAGACATTGCTTGATATATCACGCAGCTTTGGCTCAGTTACACTGTGGGCATGCGAAATCTGCTTTTGCACTTTTCCTTTCTATTCTTCCATTTTATCCAAAACAGCCTCGAATATGGTTGCGAATTGCAGAATGTTGCATATACACACTAACAAAAGTTTGTTTTCAATCATTTTCGAATATTTTTTGAAATGCTTTTATTGAACTGACTGAAGACCCAAAATGTTGGTCTGTGTATGTTTACAGTATTTATTTATGACAGCTTTCCCTTTGTTTGTAACTGGTTTTATAGTTATCAAATTCTTCTTTGCCTAGTTACAAATACTTTTCGGATTTTTTTATGTTTTTTCCTTTGCAGAATGGAAATAACAATATGGATACTAATGAACAACCAATAGAAATTGTAGGAACTGTGCAGAATGGATATGTTATCCCCATCTACTTCTATTAGAAGAAACAAGTGAATTTTCTATATTAGTTAATTTTTCTCACAGGATTAATCATTGGAATAAGGTACAGTCTAAGCCTTAAATACTGCCAATTAAGATTATCAGAGAAAAACATTTTTTCTTCGTTCATTTGATGATCTATTACGTAGGAAAATCTATGTGAATAGAATGATTTTTAAATGAATGTTGTTATTCGTTTCAATCGAATCAGAACGGTTTAAATTGGTAAACTGGTGAATTATTCCTAATCTGATTGGAAATCAATTGTGATTAACAACTTCATAGTTCGAATAATGACGTCGATGAAGTACGAAAAGGAGATCAGTTGGAATATGCTGCACACTGTATTCGAAATGCATTAATTCTAATAGGCACTGAACGAGAATGCATATATTTGCTTCCATGGTTATATGCAGCATCATCTTTCATTAATCTGAATCTTGTCGTTATGGTTTAGCATTAAAGGCAGCTTGTCAGTTAGCTAGTTTACAACAAGTTTCTCCTCATCACAAGCTTATGGCAGTGCTTTTTAAAGTAAATTTCTGATTTTTTTTACAAAACGTATTTATTTTAAACTTTCTGATCTAAAATTTGCATAAATTAATGTTGTAATCCTACATGTTTCATTTCTATGTAGAATTTGAAGTGAATATATAATGGCGACTTTCCACTACTTTATATTAGTAAACGAATAGTAAGTATTTTATGTTAAAATCTTCGCAGGCAGAAGCTCTTATGTTATTGGATCGTTTACCAGAAGCTGTAGGATGTTTGACGCAAGCTGTACCACTCCAGTCGATGCCGAGTACGATATCGGCTGTTATTTATAATAGAGCATTGTTACAAGCGCTTAGTGGCAATTTCCATAAATCGTTGGCAACATTTGGGCTGGTATCTTTCATATAAATTTCCATATAATTCTTTATTAGCGATATTAAATGTTGGAGTTTTAGGTGCTTTTATATTTCCTGGATTATTTGGCATCAGAAATTTTGTGAATTCTTCCTAATTTTTATAACGACATGAAGTGCATGAATATATATTTATTTTATTTTAGCTTGGGACACAATGCGATATAACAATAGTTCCAGAAGCAATATCTCTCGGTGTTTACATTAACATGAAATTAGATAAGAACGATGAGGCAAGACGTCTACTTGTGCAGCATATGCAGAAAATGAAACTAAGTTGAGGGTGCAAAAACTGCTCTTACTGCATATTTTAGAATCAGTCTGTTGGCTACAAAGAATTGTATCAGATTATCATTGAAGAATTTATCGAGGGAAACTCAATTACTCTCAATAGTAAGTAACAGTTGCTTTCGAACGGAATTTTAAATTTTCTAAATGACTAAATATATCGAGGATATCACATACAGTGAGATATCTTGTTTATTTTCAAAGTCCTATATATTAAGGACTGACTTGAACTTTTTGGAAAGGGAACTATTTCTTGACTTTTTGATAACACTGCCCACTGCATTCGCATTTTGCTTCTATGTTTAAACTTATCCTACCTATTAATTTATATAAACAGATTATCCAAAACCAAGATTTGAACATGTAATTTATAAAGACAATTATACAGTATACCTGAAAGTTCATTTGAGTTATTAAATTAAATCAGTCAAATAGCCAAACAGATAGATGCACAATATACATAATTAATGCAGTAGTCAGGCTAAATGTAGCTTAACTTTAAAAAAAAAGATAAAAGTAAGTGCTGATGGACTTACATTAATCATACGCATTCTTCATCCTTATGCATCGTGCATCAAAAAAATTACAACATTTTATTAATACGAAATCCGTTGTTTCATCTTGTACAGGCCCAAGGGATTTTTTAATTGAGATCTATTCTGATTTGAATTTAAACTATATTGAAAAAAAAGGATGAATTTTTGACATTAATTTTGACAAGAATGACATAAATGCAAGCAATACGGAAAAGAGTGGCACTCATCAGCATTATCCATTTTCTTTAGTAAGTTTTTCAATAAAAGAACAAAATCGCAACTGTACGACCAGTACTTCTGCAAAAGAAAGTTTTCAAGGATGAAGATATGATGTTGACGCCATTATAAATTTGAATGAGTATACGTTTCTGTCATTGACAAATGAGTCATCCTGGAATCTGAAGGAACGATAATACTTAAAAGATTTTAAAAATTATTGGAACATATTTTTGTTTAAACTGCGAGAGAGAAAACATTCAAGAATATCGAAATCTGCGCCGGGAATCGTCCGTTTAGATGCCTTGAAATGATCGCACATACTTAGTTTGCAAAACAACATACCTATCGTATTAATCAGTTTGCAGGACTGAAAGCTCTAAAATCCATTTTCAACTTTATAGCTGCCGATTTTGGGACTGATACTGATATTTGTTCACATTTTCCTACGCCGGTCGCGCGCTGTGTTTGCTGTACAGCTGCTATACGACTAGTGTGATGCCGTATGGATCCTTCAATCCTGCATAAAAATGTTTTTTCTATAAGAAATTACAATATCATAGGTTTAAACAGTAAGCTTGGAATGAAAATGAGAATGAAGCAAAGAACTGAAAATGTCTAGTTTTAGAAACTCCGAGAAAGGATAAAACTTTGAAATATACTAGGGTCACATTAAAAAAAAAAACTTATGATTTGAAAGGTTAGAGGATTTGCAATTCGAAAACGTACTTCGATTTCAGAACTGGAAAGAAGAACAAAACTTTCTTGAATTCTTCTGGATGGGAAGGGCCAATTACATTTAGTCTATTTAATGCATAATCGTGCAGTTTACGCGCGGGTACTGGCAACTGTCGATAATATGTAGCTGGATCTTCACATAAAAATGTGCCCAGCAGTTGAACAATTAGATTTACAACTGCTAATTCTGGAAAATTCAAATATATTTAAAAAATTTTGGAAACCAGTAATATGAAAAAGTTTCTCCCGAGAAATCGAATTGACTAGTTTGCTCGGCAAATAGAATTAAATTCCATTAGCTTACAGCATAAATAAGCGAAATGCTTTTCATATGTCTAATAAGTCGAAACAATTAAAAACCAACTTTTCTTCTGATCAGCAACCGAAAGGGCAACCTCTAAAATGCGAATAGCTTCCTGGACAATAATCACATCGTCAGATTCTGGAATTTCTCCAGTTCCTTTCGAAATACTCGTTATAAATGGTCGAATTCTATTCAATACTTTGGGAACAAGCTCTGCGATAAATGGATAACAAATTTCGCGTCGTCCAAAAATAGAAGCCAGACTTTGCATGCATTTAACCACTACCTTTAATCCAAAATTTTGAAAATTCTAATTTGAAACTTTGTGAGACGAACAATTTTAAGTTTATCCAGATGTTATCGCATCAGATTTCTTTTCGAAAATATAGTTAAAAGTCGAAATATAAATTTCAACCAACTATGCTAAGTAAAAGAAAATTTATTTGGGAAAAATATATTTTCTACAAAAAAAGTATCTTACTCACTTGCTTATGTTCACTTTCCAAATATGTTTGGAATAATTTGAATATTCTTGCCAGAAGACTGATATTCGCCGTAACTAATTGAGGTGGTGATGAAGTGACGAATACTGCAATTGCCAGCATTATCACTGCACCATCAACTTTTGAATCTACAAAAAAAGCACAAAATTAGAAAAATCATGCGCTCAAATTATTCATTTCACATTGATCCGTAAATATTTGAAATTAATTACAATATCCAAACTCTGGCAGTCTGTAGCCTAAAAAAGATAAGACCAAATAGTTTGGAAGCTCATATTAAATCAAGTACTTTTCAAGAAGAACATACCTTCAGCCATATCAAGCAGTGAAATTAAAGTGCTTTTCATCACCGATATCCATTTCGAAAATGTGAAATCATTTGGAGCTGTAGTCAACAATGCTTTCAATGCCTAAATGAGCATATCGTTAAGAAATATTTCTAAATAACGGTCGAATAACAAATAACTAAAGGAATTTTGCAAAAAAATTGAAAATACTAAGTTCAAAGAAGCATTATCCTTCTGATAAAATTAAAATCAATGGCTTTAATTAAGTAAATTAAGTAACCTGCATGGCTGTAGCTGCAGCAAGAGAAACATGTCCAAAGGGAACATCAGGAACTAACTGCTCCTGCAATAGTTACATTATATCATATTTCTTCATAATAAATAAATAGAAATAATTGCATCAAAAGTCAGACCAACATCAATTTGTGAATTCCCTGTAAAAAAATTAAGCATTAATTGAGAAAGAAATTTTACATATGTGAAGAAACCTTATCGATGAGAGATGATTCATGTAAAACTCCCAAAATCAAGAACAGGATGCTCGGAAGAATCACAATAACACCGTCGGGTGAGCAAAGCATTGGAATACGAGTGAGAAATTGAGACTCATCTGGAAAACAACAATTTTGTGGCACTTTCATGCAAACTAAATTTATGCATAATATAAATCCAATTTTTGAAAAATAAAAAAATAAATGTGAGAGGACTCTTCCTAAAAATAAAGGAAAAGATATCTTTCTGAAAATGATGAACTGAGAATACCAGTTAAAATACAAAAAAAAAAAAAAAACGCAAATAGCAATTTGCTTGTAATCTTCGAAAAAAAGCAGCATGCTATAGGATTTTTACATAAAAAAAATTTGCTTTTATAAGGTTGTTCGACTCAGCGGGTAGGCGAGAATATCTCCGATAATGAAGTGGAGCTGTTGATTTACTTTTCATTAATGCTGAGTTGATTTGGGGAATCTGTAACAAGATGGGTATTTTAATAATCTATATTTGAATATATCGACGATTCGGAAGAAAAAACTAAGTAAAAAACACGAAGAATCCTGAAAAAGAAGTACAAAAACCAGCCTGTCTAACCAAAAGACAAAGAGCAACTTCCAGAACAGCAAATGACAAAGAATTAGGAAGGTGTAAACCATCAGCTGTTCCTTCCGCTCCTTTATAACCCTTTCTACTGGTGTTTTTTTGTTGGCTCAAAATATCATTTTCAATATCTGAAAGTTAAGATATGCAAAATTCATAGATTGATTGATCATTCAAATCAACAAGGATTGATATTTCAAAACAATTCTCATAACCGTGTGCAAAAACTTCACATTCTTATCATTACCGGAAAGTGTTATCGAATATTGCGCAGCATCAAGAACTGTCATTACTACATCTGCACAAAGCTGCTGAGTTCGTAAATTTTCTCGAGTTAAAATAAGCCTGAAATTATCTTTATTTGTCATATACACAAAACTATGAATCACAAGAAACATTTTAGGAAATTATATCAGCAACTGACAAAGTAAATTTCACATTTAAAAAAGTTTGAAATCATCACAATAATGCGCTTACTTATATACATATCTGAGAATCATAAAACAAAAAGACCTTACAAATATTTAGTAAATTTTAGCAAGACAAGATATAGAAAATCAATTTCAACTTATTACCTGTAAAGTACGTTTATAACTTCTACTGGTAATTGGACATTTCTCATTAAAACTTTTCGCGACCAACTGCAGGCCAAAAGATTCCTTAATGATTGCAAGCAAAGCTGGAAAGAAAAAGTAAGATAAGATGTACTTTTACATATTTGTAAAAGTTCTCATATGTTGATAAGCCAAAACGAAAAAAAAAATGTAAAATGACATATTCATAAAAGATTCAACTTACTTGAACAGTTAAATCTTCTACAGAATACATACGATTTGAACAAAGCGTTTCAATACATATTCCTAACATTATGTGAAAATGAGCTTCCCTCATCTTATCTATTGTGATATTCTGCAAAATTTGAAACAAAATATGAAAATTTAAGATTAAACAGTAAAAAGATATATCATAATGTTTATTTATTAAAAGTAAACCTCTAAATCATTGGTATTTTGTTGGAGTTCAAAATCATTCTGTTTCAACCACATGCAAGCAGCTAGCAATATTGGAGGCCAACTGACTCGATAATATTCCTTACAAAACTAAAAAATTCATGTTCAAACAATGAGAATAGTGAAAGAGAAAATGCTTTTTGAACATATAAACACTGTCAGTGTTGAGGGAAAATATATTAATGTCAGTGTTGAGGGAAAATATATTAATGCTTTATTCTTGAATTTATTATCAATGATAAAATTTACGTCTGCACATTCGGCAGTGTAATATGTTCCTCCTTTTGGTGGCAATTGGGATTTAAATTGAGGCGGAAGTGAAAGGAGAGCCGAATCACGTAAGGCTGCTAACCAATAGTAATCAACGAATTGAGCTCAGGAGAAACCAAGCTCAGTAAACTTTCTTGCGAACAGTTGCATTTCTCTTCATCTAAAACACTATTTTAATACAGGATGTTTTTAAAATATTTTTTATAATTTTAAATTTCTTGTTGTTCAGAAATTGAAATGACGATAATTGAAGGTAAATCGTTTTAGAGAATTAGTGCTTCATAAATTTATCAGCTAAATTTGATTAATCTAATAAAATTAATTTTCCCGAAAACTTGATGCTCTTGCGAAATTCGACTACACAATTAACTTGGAAAAAGCTATTTTACAGTAGCTTTTAATCTACTGGTAATTCATTTTTTCCTTCCTCATATTAACAATAAGCACTAATTTTTGCATTAAAAATGAATGAAATATGTATGGAACCTATTTTCACCGCAACGGCGTCCGTAAATTTTTTCCGCTTTTTCTGTTCAACAGCAACAATGTAAACTTCTGCCCAAGCTTTTAGAATCGCTAATTTCTCTAGAGTTGCAGCGCTTTCACTATAAAGTTGCGTATTGATTGAGCCGTGAGTAAGTTTGCCAAGGGATGAAACCAGAAGCTGAAAATAGAGATATTTTAGAACAGCAAAACTATTAGTTTCCAAAAACTGCATTTATGATTTCTGAATTTATGATGATAATACAACAATGCAAACATGATATATGATTTACAAATCATTATTTAATTTTAATAAAGCTTATGGCAATATTCAGTAGTCCTCGAAATTTAAGAATGACTTAGAAAGTGATAAAGATCGTGTTCCAATTTTAACATAATTTCTTGTGGAAGTTGTTTAAAATAGGAAAAATAAAAACTAGAACCTGAAAATTTATTCTAATTTTTATGTAAGAAATCGGTCAGAAACAACAAATATTTTATTACTTGATGAACTCGCCGCAGATCATTTAAATCTTGAGCGACACCACTACCGATCCAAGTGCTACATACTTGACATGCAGCTGCAGTAACATCACTAGGAGTATCAGTTGTAAATGCCGGTCGTAAAGCTGCACCTACCTAAATAATGATCTAAGCTTGGGATGTCACACAGATAATTAGTACAGTTAAAATGAAAAAGCATAAAATTGAAGATTTTAATTTATGATTTTCAAACAAAAAATCGATTTATAATAATGAATATGGCATTAACAATGAAGATTTAGAGCTTGCAAGAATTTTTTACACTTATTTGATATGTAACAAAACTAAACATGAGGCACAAATAATAGTGAAATGCCTGTACCTGTGCTTGGAATTGCTCCAGGATCACATGACCAGGAAATTCAGGTTCTGGAATTGATGAGAACCGAGTGATTACATCCTGCAAGCAAGCGAGTCCTGCAAGACGTAAATTGGTATTGTCACTAGTTGCTCCCATAAAGGACATTCGCACTAAATCGGACAAATGAAGAACCAAATAATCGGCTCGACCACCAGAAGAAATCTGCAAACTTTCTATTACAGCATGGTTTATGTCTCTCCCCAAATTCTCTATGCAGTAAAAACCATTGAGATTGCTGCACTAAATTTATAATTAAAACTTAAAGATTTATTTATGTCCTAAAACTTAAAGATTTATTTATATACTCTCAAACTGCCAAGTAGTGCTGGCCGAACTTATTTCGAAACATTTCTGCAACAAAAATTTTTAAGACGACCTTCTTGTTTTTCACTAAAAGCACAGGTTTATTTATATCTACGATATTTATTTACAGGATACATCTATACTATTTGCAAACCTACTTGCAATTCTTTGGCAAGAGCAAGATCAAAATGAGCTCGTTCGGTGTCACAGACAGACATTATTCTTTGCACAAGCTCCGTAGCAAATACTCGACTTGGCCAACGTGGTATCACTTTCAGTTTCTCCTCCCGACTCACGACAATAGCTGATTGTAGCGTTACATCGTCATCAATGCTCTGAAAACACACTGAGGTAAAGTTCCTTTTCTAACTACTCTTAGCTTTTAACATAAGAATCTGACAATAAAAATTTGTTTCAAACCAAAAAGTTCAGAAAGATACAAAAAATAACAAGATTTTTTGAAATGCTACGAAAGAACTTCCATTGAAAATCAATAAATTCCACCTCATGCTCATCTTCATCGTTCTTCATGCCATTGGAGCTTTTCTCCTCAAGTTGTATGGCACTTCGAACATCGGTACCCGTAGATGATGCCAAAATATCTTTACATAGAGATAACCAGTAGCTTAAAAAGTCTCTGCTTACTGCTTGCACAAGAGAAATCAAAGTTTCCTGTAAATAACTGACATATAAGAAACCGATAATTTCATGAATTCAGTAACAAAATTTTGGCTTTTATGATTTACCTCAGAATGACTCTAGCAGTAAAATAGTACGCAATTATACTAATATTATAAAATTATTGATCATTAAAAAATTGAAAAATAGTATAAATAAAACGAAATTATGATCGAATGCGACAAGCAAAACAGAAGAGATAGAAGTTAAATTGAGCCTAATGAGTACTATAATGAATAACAACTACATGGAGGATTTTACAAAGAAGTTAAAAATTAGAAAGAGAAATGAAAGATTTATTTTTTTTTCCAAGTTATTAAGAAATTTTAAAAGTTTCAAAAAATGTTAACTTCAGCTGATAAAATTTCACTGGCTAAGAGAATACAATAACAGCATGAACACCTAAACATTAAACATGACCCATTAACTAAACAAAAAGTTTATCAGTTGATGTTTGAGATTTTTTTTGCCATATTCACCATTTAAGAATGACTGTCTTACTAACTGACTTTATGATATAAGATGTTCATCTTTTCTATTTGGAAATTTCTTATAATTTGAAATATCATAAATTGACAAGAGATCTGAAATATCAATTCATAGTTTTTAGGTTTTATCAGTTTTTTTTTATCGGTTTTATCAGTTCTATGCATTTTTATGATAGAGTAGAAACAAAATGAATGATATACTGTAATTTCGTTATTTAAAAAATCAGGAAATCGGTTTCCCTATGGTACTTTCATTTCTGTTCTGTACTTTGCTTTCCATGTTCGGCTCTTGACGTACACAAATTTAAGCATATATTAAATCTAATTTATGCATTCATGCTAGTACTGACTTAATTATATTTCTATATTCTTATCGAAAAACAGTGATATCCAGCAAAGAAATGTATCAAATAAATTAATATAAAATGCTATTGACATAAAACTAGTACGACATTCAGTAACGAGCATATTTCCTAGCAAAATCTTACTTTAATATCTCGCTTAAGTTTAACATCTGTTTCAACGTCGAGCATTGCTAGAAGGGCGCCCTCTAAACCAGTTTCTGGTAATTCTGATTCTTCATTATTTCGCCCCATATTGTTCATGATTCCCTGTGGTACAAGATTTTGAGCGTGTTCACGCACTTCTTTAGCTTCACGTTGTACAAGTTGTCTCAGGCAACAAACGGATACTTTTCGTAAAATCAAATGTGGACTTGACAATAGTTTCTGCAATATTTCAGTAAAATTTTTTTTAAAGAAGATAATTTTTATCCACCGTGCTTAATATACCCATAGTTAATTTTTAAAAATAAAAAAATTAAAAAAATTCGAAGTATTTGTCGCAATTATTCTTCTATGAAATATTACTGATTAACACTGATTAACAGAAATTGTGGAAATAAGATTTAATGTTTACAGGTTACACATGAAAATACGAAACATGGCTAACTAACACAAAGTTGAATAACCAATCGATCAAGATGTACATGTCGCGGTGTGAAAAGATGAAGCTGCTGTAAACAGGATATTGCTTCCACTTGAACCAGAGAATCGCTGCTGTTCAACATCATAACACTTGCTATAAAGTAATAACAAATAATCCAGACAATATAAATTTCTGTGAAACAAACGGCGAAAGCAAAAGAAAAAGACCAATCAAGAATGATGTTCTTGTTCCTTCCACAGCACCAACAAGCTGTAACTCCGGTCCCATAGTACTGATCAATGCAGATACCTACAATAATTTATTTACCTTATTTGAATTGTTTTTGTTCTTTAGCGATGCTAGACATAATGTCCAGACACTACTGACGATATGAAAGTCATATTTGAAAGCCCGACAATACTGCTAATTAAATTCTAGAACAAGTTGTTGATATGTAAATTATGAAAAAAATGTACGAAAAAGAGATTTGACACTATTATGCCTATCGTTAGTTACTTTTTTATAATATCGAGGATGTAGTGATGACCTACTTTTCACTACTTTGATTGGTTTTAGGATTGAGATACCACGAAGTAGTCTAGGTAAGCTGTACTTCTTGAACTTTCATTACGATAAAAAATATTTTTTTCTAAGTTCATTTAAGTCTGAGAGAGTAACTAATAAATTAACAAATTACGATTGAAATAAATCATAGAAACTTACGAATTTCCCAGTACATTGCATTACATCAACATTTGCAGATGGCGTATCCAATAATAGCTTCAAGCAAAGACTTAAACATGGTTCAACATAACCACGAAACATTCCGCCACCAGTATCAGCGATCAAACTCAATGCAATTAGTGACCATGACTTCAAAAAGTGGAAAGTATAAGAAATATAATAAAATGAAAAAAATATGATAAGGATGAACAAATATGAAATACTGAATCCTTTTGCGAACAAAAAATCAAGACTTTAATTATCACCTAAAATAATCATTTGAAATACACTAATAATAAAGTCAAGATATCAATCGTTCAGAAAAATTAACTAGCGATGAATTAATACTGAAATCCTGTACAATGTAAAATGCATACTTGTACTAAGGACGAAGTAGCATCTTGTGCTAAGGCCAAAAGAATCGAAACACTAGTATTCAGGTGCTGACCACTGCCCAGAGAACCTACGTAACGATGTAGTGATCCAAGTGCCAGAGCATAACCTGCCCTATTATTGGCGTCGCGACAACTTTTTAGCCTATCAAAACTATACTGGGCCATGCTCGCCACAAACTGAAACTTAGAGGATGACTTATTTTAACAGTTATTTTGCCTCACACATAAAACTCAGCTGCTTAATCAATGCTTTTCTTATCGCTAATTACATAGTTTCAGATAGGGATATTGTCAGACCTCATATTGCAACAGTTTAACAAATACTGCATTTTAATCCGATTCCCGTACCAGTACAACCGGAGAATTTAAAAACTGCGAATATCGGGCATGATAGAAAGTTATATCTTACTCAGAATCCGCTTTTGAAAACTCCATTCCTCGTTTGGTTTAACTTCAAGAGACAACAACTACTGCATATTATTTTGATCAATAACATCCAGAACATAGATTCAAAATTCGAAAAAATACCAGTAATCGTCTTAAATGAAATTTTTTGAAAACAACAACCTGAGCATCACCAACGATTTGTGCTAAACGACCCAATGCTTCTACTGCTGCACATCTAAAAAAAAAAAAAACAAAGTGACCAAACTGAAATAAGTATCATTTCCAGCTAAAACGAACACGAAATATAAAGAAAAACCTTATCAGAGAGTTTGCATGTGAAAGGCATGGAATTACTAGATCGATGTAAGCTTTTTGGAGAGTCCGGCCTTCCAAACGTAGACCTTTTTGTTCCGAAACAGTTTTAAATGATGCAAGCAAACAGCCGAAAACATTCTTTTGTATCTGAAATTTAAATAATGATAATACATTTCAGAAATTTATTGTTGCAAAAAAATCAAAATCATAGATTAGCGAATTTTTAGTCCATATAATATTTAGTGAATCCAAATTCGACTCTAAAATAATTTGCTTCAAAAAAATTTCTTATCCTTTAGCAATCAAGCACTAGTCATATTTTTTAATTTTTCCATTTAAATAGATCGATCATGTCAAAAATGCAACAGCACAATAAAAAACCGAACTTTAGTTTGTATTCCAATAATTTTACATGTTTTTTCTTTTCGAAATTCCAAAAGAATATTGCCAAAAATTTATACCTATTATACTATTTTTTAAATAAGTTACTCAATCTTAATGCTTGAAATGATTTGATAGTATTCAAGAGAAAAACATTAACAAAACACTACTGATTGCTGTCGCGCTGTATTTTTTGTTCCCTTGATACACTTAATAAAGTGCTCAGCCATTTGCAGTCGATGTTTCGGTGGTACAAATGGATATATTCGACCATACATAGTTATTGCTGCATTGATCACTATTACGGTATGACATAGTGGTTCAGGCCACCATAGTGCATCATCGATCGCAACTCTAGACGTTATAATCATGATAAAGGTAATCATGATAAAGGTATTATATAATACAACTGATGAATATTAGTAATTCGGTTTAATAAATATCCGATGAAATGAAATGAATGAACATGTAATGAACCCAACCGAACTATTATTCATTCAAGCTCATATTAACAAATGCTTACTTTACGATACAAAGCACATCATTATCGATGGTACCACAGGTAAAGTTTTGCAACGGATGCATCTAAAAAGAAAAAAATACCACTGAAATAGGTTAATTTACCAACAAAAAAATTATTTAATATTATATCATAAAAACCGAAACTTTTAAATTTCGGTATACCTACAATAATGAAGATAAACAAAATTCAATACAATGTAATTTACATAGCAAATATATTAAAAATTTACGTTCTTTGAAATATAAAAATTAACTATTTGCATCCTGAAATTCTAAAAAATGAAATAAGCGAAATACGTGAATTGACAGTATTCCTTTTGAACAGATTTCTATCTTTTTTTCATGTTTTTGGTTAATTAAATTTCAGAGCAATATGTATTTCTTGGACACCAAATATCAAGACTTGTTACACAATTCAGAATTTAAATTTCATTAGCGTTGAAGAGATGGAGCAAAATTCTATTTATTGCTAAGGAAGAAAGCAAGCTGAAGAATAAAAATGAAGGTAGAACCCAAAGGCAAACGGGTCATATAGCTACAACTTCGACCATAGTCGTAATAAGATAACTACATCAATATAACTTCTAAGGACAAATTAGATGACAAATGTTCCATTAAACTGAATGCAAACCTCAAGTTCAATAAAAGCCTGGTCTGTATCACTAAGCCAAGCACCGAGTAATGATTTATCTACACCTGGACAAAGTGATGATAATATGGATGTACTAGTAGTAGACTGCCCATTATCCGAAAGAGTTAGATCAGCGACTAATTCACGTAATAATGAAGGATACATATCTGCAAAATTAATTTATTAAACATTTTATTGAAGAAGTAACAGTAGTTCAAGTTAAGGCTATATAAATTCGGAAAAAAGCTTACGTTCGTAATAGGTCGGAGATATATGATTAAGCAGTTGATATATTCGAATACGTACAACTGTCATCAAAGTGCGCAACTTTATCCCAAAGCTTCTGAGAAACGCAGATATACTAAAAGCAGCATCATGACTTCAATGATTTCTGAATGAATTTTTCTATATAAATTAAAACTGCGAAATTCTGAAGAAATTACTGTGAAATCGTGACCAGTGAACATTCCAAAGCCTGAACAATTGTTCTAATAATGTGTTCGGTCATAAGATTTGGACAGTATTCCACGAACACTGCCATTGAAGCTAGAGCACCAGCACGAGCTTCAAGAGTGCACAACCATGTAAAGGCATCGCCACGATTTTTTTCAGCTTCCGCTTCTTTTGCTGACCGTGGAAATGAACTTTTCCACAATGGTAAAAGACGCCCTACACAATCCTGTACAGTAGTTCCACCTGAAAAATACATAGTGAAAAAACAATTCAAAAAGAATTTATGTACAAATTCCAAAATTGAAAATATGTTCAAAAAGTATTTAAAGATGAGAGAAGTTACCAAGTTTGAGGACAGCAGCAATAAGAATCCAACCAGCCTGTGACTTAACTTGTGCCAAACTACTTGCCTGTGATGCTGTCCTTATCATATTTTCAGCGACTGTAAAAACCTGCCTAAAATACACAAAGTAAAGAGGAAAATGGAGTAAATTATTCTGTACAGTTTAGAAGTTCCAGATTTCTTATAGCATTTAATACTTAATTCACTCGTTTTTTTAATATTTTAATCTTTTTCATAAAAATTAAAAAACATAACCTCGACTTCGCATACGGTATGCCGAGCTTACATTCCACCGAATTCACAAGAAGAGCACTTAATGCAAATGAATAGCCGCTGATTGCATCACCACAGTTTTTCATATGCTCTAATCTAGAAAAAACAGTAGAAAAAATTTCTAATTTTCGAAAGACCATTTTGGACTTAAATTCTTGATATACTATATGCGGTACCTGTTAATACAACGGTCAATTAGAGGAGTTAACTGTGATGGGACACTAATAGTTACACATCGCAAACACCATGAAGCAGCCACTCGAGTAGCTTGCACTGGATGCAGCAGGCAAGCGAATATGGGTTCCATTATACCTGCAATTAAAAGTTTAGCTTTCGGATCTGACTTTTTGATTACGTACAATCACTTACAGTTAACAGTAATAGCTCTTACAATATTATTATATGGACTAGAGCCAAAAAAGGAAATTTATTTTCTACATAAAGTGAGCTATCCTTTTTAAATCTAAATATTAAGTCAAATTATAAATAAAAAGAAAATAAATGCCTGATGCTTCAGTGAAAAGTGGTGTCACCGCAGTACCAATTTGTCGAACCAGACATGAAATTTCTAATAAAATGACGATTGCTGTTTGTGAACTGGCATGTGCTTCAGGTCCAAGCAATTTTTCAGCTCCAAGATCGAGATTGTAATCAGCTGGTAATTTCAATAAAACTAATTTATGAAATTAATTTCAACAGAGAAAAAGTAGTAAATAACGCAAATTAAGTTATCTGAGAAATGGAAAAATCCTAATATTTGATATCTTGAGAATAACTTCTGAGAGATTTTTTTGAGATTATCTTGAGAATTTCTGAGAAATTTTTTGCGAAGTGAAATTCAAAAAATCTTATTTCTTTTTAAATCTTTCATAGCAATATTCTTACATTATTGTAAACTGAGTTGAAACCAGATTAACGCAAAAACTAACCAAAAGAATTAATACAATCGGCTAAAATTGTGCCGAACTGTCTACAAACAGCAATTTGTGCTTGTTCACCAAGAATCGTACCGACAGTACTCCGTAATATGTAACCAATACATCGTCGCATGTAGACCACTTCTGCAGCTTGAATAGGGTTACTGAAAACAAAAAAGTGAGAACAAAGGTGATATTTAAAACTTTTCTGTCACTCAAAATAATGGAATGTTTTTCGAAGTTCTTTTTTCTCAGTTAAAAATTTCTTGTGGTAGGAGTCAGATTATCTGAAGGAAATTACAAATTACATAATTATTTTCACCATCAAATAACTAATGAAGACTTACTTCGTATAGGCTAACGACCCACATTTTGCAGTAACATCCATCAGATGTTTGATAACAAATACAAGATTCTTTTCTAGCCATAATGGACCGAGCTCTCTGCACAACGCAACATATGCCTAGATATTTTAAAAACTGCTAAAAAATTACAAATAAATTAAAATTCCAAAATAATCTGAAACTTCAGGATTTTTTACGAGAAAAATTACATTAACATACAAGCGTGATTCCAATTCGTATTTCCTTTTGTCCACCAATGACTGCAACAACACCAGTTTTTAAAAAGCCACCAATTCCACCTCTCAAAAAGCCGTGCGACAGAATACCGAAACAATCCTCAGTTGTTACCATCTTTAGAGAAGATGCATTGTGCTGATTTTTACCGCTTGTTACTGCAAATAACCTTCTGGAAATATCAAATTTGAAATAAAGATGAACTTAAATAGGACTGCTCTCCACAATTTTCATTGTCATTATCATAAATATCTGTTTTTTCCATGACTCATTAGTACTGTCCTTTCAGACTGTTATAGGAAAGAGCAAACTTAATTGCTCAACATAAAACTATTAAGTGCCAAATCCTATATATATATTATACAATTTTACCGTAGTTGTAAATGATTGATTAAGGCGAACAATTGATTGCAGCACCGTAAGTTCAAATTTTCCATCTTACCATGATAAGAGAAAAATTTTCTTAGCACGGAAACTGTTAGATGTACAATCCCAAAAAAGCGAAAAATCAAATATTGCAGAGAAGTAAGAATTTACCAGACATATATCGTCTTGGAGGATTCATAGCAGTACTTAATAATGCAGCGAACAGTTGTGCCACCGCATGACGTACTTCATAGTTACTTGATTCAAGAGCTTTGAAACATAACGTAACAACACTTTCCATTTCGTTCGTGTATAAAAATGGATACTCCGGGATTAACACAGTAAGACACTAAAATCAAAAAATTCTGTCTTAATAGAAATAATGAGAAGCAGAAAATAATTCCGTTATATTTCGTGAGATATCTGCATCGAAATTCAGTACATGATATGCGCCAGGAAACTAAGTACCGAGTATTTTTTTCGTTCTTAATGAAATTATAAAGTTCGGTTCACGACTAATCAATCATTGAATGTAAATATATTCAAATAGTATAGGAACATAATTTATCTAGACTATTGGTACAAAAAAAATAAAACTAACATTAATTGCAGCCATTCTAACAATGACGACTCGATCTGCCATGTGTGTTTTCAGAATTTTATATAAATCCTTGTGAATGGAAGCTGCACCAACACCTAAGCCCTTCACCATTTTAGCGAATGTATACAATAATTCGGCGCGTCCTTGCGACTAAAAGTTTTGTGTTTCAAAATCACAGAATTCCTTTCCATCCAAATTTTTCTTCCGAAGCTTGAGCTAGTATATCTAATGACCAGTGGATAGAGAAAAACAGTAACAATATTATCACAGGAGAACAATGTCATCATCTCCCTCAATCTTAATCCATCAATACCACACATAACCTCAGACAACAAGATTTCCTCAAATACTTTTCGGAAGACCGTCGTGTTTTTCATCATAGGTTATGAATAGAAACCAACTCACTCTACATAGAGTATCGAACTTTATACTAACCGACCGAATGCGAATCGACCCAATTGGCCATGCTTCACCCTCTACGAGAAATACAACTATAAACAAACTTGCCTCTGCATTTTTCAACCATCTCGTCATATAATGGAAAGATTCTTCATAACTTCGACCTACCAATCTACCTAGTGTTTCATACATTTCTCCTAAGCATCGCAAAGCAGCCCTAAAAATAATGTCATTCTAAAGATGTTTTGATGTATTTGAGGATTTCAGCATTACTATCATATTGTTGGGAAAAACTACATACAGAAACGATTTGGAACAACAGTTTTAGTTCAGCGGGAATACAAATTAAAGTAAACTAACAGTTTGACAGGCAGATGTGTTGGCGAATCATCTCGTCCTTTTAGAATATCATTGCATGTATTTATTGTTTCAAAAAGACTATATGTATCCCCAATTGAGTATGTCTAGAGAAAAATATGTATGTATATAGTATATGGAAATAAAGGAACACCAACAAAATAATTGAAATTTAAAATACATATCTAAGGACATTAACATCTTTAAATTCCTAAAAATAAAAGTAGAAGAAATACCTGTGCAATACATTTTGCCAATAATTCCCTAGTAGATGGTCCTGGTGCGGCTAAAATGCGTGATTTAGCTGCTCAATAAGCTTCTTCTGCACAGTTTTTATGTCAGCCTGAAATCGCACTAGGATTTAAAATGCGAATCAGTTTTCAAATATTAAAAACTTAATAAAGAAATATTAAGTGAATTGAGAATCGAATGAGAATTATTAAATGGAAAGAATGCACTATATCTGGATGATAAGCAGACCTTTTCCGCAGCGGGCAATATGCGGTCAAGATATCGTAACCATTCGTAAACAAAAACAGGCTTTTTGGAATCTGCACAAAGATTCAATGCCTCTTCATTTAACAGCAATGAATTCGACTGCTCCATCATTTCGATCAAAAGTCCTCAGTATCATAACATCTCATATATTCCTGGAAAATTGATATTTCAGAAATATAGGTAATAGTCTCCAACCGAGCAAATCAGATTATTTTCATCGTGTACGCTTTTATAAAATATAATCAATTTTCGCTTATGCCAATAATTCCATAAAACAATGAATCATCGAAAAGTACAAACTGCGTCAATAAATTCAATAAATGAGACTTGACCTAAGATATATTCTTTCTCAATTTGATAATATCAAAACCGTCTCTAAAACAGAGATATATGATCAGCACTTACATTTCGTTCGATATCAATAATTCCCAATCATCATTTTTAATTATATATTTCAGAGATGAATAGTAAAGCTGAATAATACAGCAAACAAACTGTTACCATTAAAATATATTTTATTAGCGAACGAAAATTATTGAAATAAAGAACAAATGAAAAAGCACTGCAATTACAAAGTTTCAGAATTAGACTTTAAATACGAGTAAAAAAAAATTAAGCAAAAGATGAGTTAAGAAAAAAGCAAAATGTAACGAGAAACTCAAACACAGAATTTATAAATTATAAATACAATATATCATATACATATATAATTAGCTTGATAATTACATAAAGCACAACAACATTCCCGAGCATTTCTTTCGATGAAATAATCGATTTAACAGATTTTAAAACAGAGAAAACCAATTACTGCGCTTCCCCTATACATTTAATAAGTTTCATTTGCTGTATCCACTCTATTTCAATTCTTCTAAAATTTCCCGCAAAACTCTTAGTATTGATTCTTGTCAATTTGCTAGACTTATATGTAACAAAAAGATAGACAAATTAGTATTATCAGACTATTAATGAACAATACAGGACAAGAATGGAAAAACGAAAAATGCAAAGAAAACACAAAAAAAAAAAATAAAAAGTTGACAGACCAACATAAATTTGATAATTAAAAAGAAATGAAAATTATAATGACAATTACAAATCGATGCATTGAAAGAGTTAGGATACGCACCTTCACGTTTCAAAATATTTGTGTGGCCCCAAACCTAAGACTTTTCAATTCCACTACTTCAATTGGACATTGAAATTCTAGATAAATGCCAAACTTTTTAAAACAGAATTTATTAATGCACTACTTCTCTCTTCAATAAATCTCTTTCAAAATGTTCAGCTGTCAAAGTACCAGGCAATCGTTCGCAATGAGAATTAAATACAGAATAAGCGCTCAATTCACCCGACTTTCGCTTTCCCAAACTGATAAATAAAAAGAGAAACAATGAAAAAACAAAAATACAAGACCAAATTGGATGTAAGTGAAGCAGCACTGAAATATAAACCATAATAACACTGCAAAAACTATGCATGAACGTGGCCAGTGATAGTAAAAACATGACCATAGTTGAGCCGGTTTTAGTATAATTATAAATTTGCTGACGGTAAAGGGAACCGCTACGCTGTTATTGCTACTGTACTTTTCTTCATTTATCACATTATGATTTGGAATCTGCAACGTTTTCTAATAGAACAAAAATTTTTATACTTTCTTTCAAATAACGAGAAGAACCTCAGGGATACTTTTCTACCTTTAAATACATTCACGTTGGACTTTAAATTAATCGAGTTAATTTTTAATTAACTTTAAGTTAATTTAAATTAACTGTTATTACCAAGATCTCTACTGATTATTTTTCCACGGCAAATATATGGTTTTAGTTGTGCATATCAAAATGATTTCAAAATCCGACTTCATTAATTAAAAAGTGCTACAGTCAGTTTGTCTGACTCCTTTTCATTACTGGCTAACAATTTAATCTTAATTAAATCGAGTTTCAATTCCATAAGATAATTATACAGAATCAAGAAAAATCGCGCTACTGATGATAATGAAAATGATAACCTTATTGTTCTTATAAACAGCACATTCTTTCCTTCGATATTCTGCTAATCTTCCCTCTACACATTTCATTCTTCTGCTCCAACAACAATACTGAAATTCTTTTACTCGCAGACCCAACAAAACTAACAACTCTCGACCACCACAATCAATGACCACAATTATACTAACTCGATGTCCACCCACGAAGAATATGCGGTAACAACATGAAAATCTTTCGTCCTTTTCATTAACTGTTTGTCATTAAGAGTCCAAAGTGAAGTAATGAGTAATGCGAGGAGGAAGACTTAAATAAAATGTATGTATCTAACTCTTGTTACTTTCACTATATAACAAATCACTTTGACTGGCAATCTTTAAACATAAAGGTATGAAAGTTAAGCGGATGGAGATAAGTTTGATAGATAAATATAACTATCAAAAATGACGCATAGACTACACTCGCTCGAGAACTGTTTCAAAAGGTAGGAAATTAGCGGTGATATTTATTTTGAATGTTATGATTCACAACAAACGGCTACTTTCGGTGAGATTCACGGCTGCAACAATGACTGCTATTATTCGGACTGGTCAAATTCTAATTCACTTGGATTACCAGTTTTATTTATTACGATTTTCAAGTTTAGTTATAACAATCCATCCAATTATCAGTCTATACTTCAGAACTAAAAAATGCAAAACATACGAGGTCGACCTCGGATGTTGGCACGACGTCACGCTCGAGTGCGTTTTAATCTGAATGGCAGACTTAGGTCATCAACACCGCATGAAATTTTTCCTGAAGATACAACACGTGATTCCATTTTAAAGCAAATTTTAGGTTAAGTGATAAAATTTTCGGAATCAAATCTTAACAGAAACATTTCTGACTTACGTACTTTGTAAAAGTGAAGAAATTTGAGGAAGGTTGAAATAAAAGAATAATTGAAATAATTTGATTGAAGTTAATTTTTAAATAAATATTTCGAACATATTGGTCAGACGAAGATTCACAATTCCTTATTGCAGTTCGTATCAAAAAGTCAGAAGGAGAATTGCCCACTTGTAGAAATCGAACAAATGAACTATTAAATGTAATAATTCGTCATATTTTGTTTTTCATGAGAAAAAGAAATAAAATTCTGTTTGTATTTCAATGTTTTTGACAATGTTTCTTTGGAGTACATCTGAAATGCGAAACCTACTCTTACTCGTATTCTTTATGCAAATAACTTTTGAAAGCTTATTGTAGAGAATTTCAACTGTGGTATAGATTTTTCAGTATCTAAATTTTTATATCTAAGAGGAATCAATTTAATACTGGTAAATAATTTATTCCAGCTCATCGATACTTATTGATTAAGAGATTGAAGAATATTATGTTTTGATTGTTTGAATGGTCTCTGTAAAATAAAATTATTCGCAGATCCCAGAAGACTCATTGACGGCTACTCGAATTAGTCACGAGCAATACTTTCTCGATGATTTAATTAATTTTATTGAATATTCGGTTGATAATGGAATGAAATTACAGATGGCCCCAGACGAAGTACTGTTTGTTTATTGCTAGTAATATCTTTATAATACAATATGAAAACAAGCACTTAATTTCGAATTGGAGATTTTTTTTTAAATTATCGTAAAAGCACTATATCAGCTGATGGCAGTTGCTGTAATCATCTTCTGTCGGTATATGTAATTTGTTTATGAGATTACTGTGAGACATGTTTTTTAAATTTCAGGATAATCGGCGATGGTATGCGAAACGGTTAAAACATAATTTGTTAAATTGGATTGCGCGCAATGAAACAGAGATTCAAGAGGTACACGATCTGATTATGCTATACTTCTTACTTACTGCAATTTGTAGAAATTGTGCGAAGTTTATTCAAACACCAAATTATAATTATAATTAAAGATCAGTGTACTGGAAAGTCGAATAATGAAACGTTATATGCAAATAAGCAGTGAAAATAAATATCTGCAACGCATATTCAAAGATATAAAATGTTTTACAAATCCAATTACTGATAGTTTCAAAATCGTGAAGAAATCGTCCGAGCTAACATCTATTGGCAGCAGCAAAACACAAAGCTCACGAACAGATTACGAAAATGAAGAGGATTTTAAAAATGATTTGTCATAGACCTTGATAGCAATTATATAATAATATTAATAATTATAGAACATGTCTGAGAAATATTGCTAAATAATACTCATGTTCTATCTGGTGATATAACAAGAACAATAATAATTCAAAAAGTTGAAGATATCTATTAGGCCGTGCGAATCACAGCAAAATAATATTATATATATATATTAATTTAGATACTTCGAACCATCATAGCACTATGCAGTTAATGGTGATTTTCATTGTAAACCATTAAAAAATGCTAATTTATTGAGATGGATTAAGTATTTGTTTAGCAAAAAAAAATTTCTTTCTTATATATAGAAATGTGAAGTGAGGAAATTTTTTGTATGTCTAACAAAGTTGTGATTCTTTCTTCTCCAAATATCAATGATAAATAGTTTATCATTTCGGAATTACCAGTCATCAGGCATATACTTCCGAAATTAAAGTGAAACATTTTTTCGATCTAAATTACAAAGAAATGATAGAATGTGCAGAAGATAAGCTTTGGAGACACGAAATTTCTCAGCAACCTGATAAATGCATAGCATTTTAAACAAGTAACATAATAAGTATCAATAGAACAACTTGCCTCTCTGAAATACAGGACGAGTTCACGAAGGAAAAATACTGATGTTGAAATTTGAATCGCAGTATAAATGTTTTCTCTTCTTTTTCATTGTTTTGTTTTCCACAGTAAAATATCTAAAATCCATTAAAATCTAAAACAACTGTTAATAATTTCGCGGCCATATGATGCCATGAATTATTTAAATTTCATTTAAAAATTAATCTATTTCTCCATCTGTTTGACACTTTCGCACAAATCAGAAAATGCTGATATGAGTGACAGTATGACGAATGTGTGATGTCTACGCAAGAAATGGAGTTACAAGACCAGAAAGATGATTGCAATTCATCTTAATTGATTGGTAATGCGGTGATCATTTTGAATCGATAATACAACTCTTAAATTTGTTGACTCCATGATATTACATAATTAAACTTGATATTCATGACTGGGATCAATATCATTACATTTTGTCCAAGAAAACGCTGAAGAATTAGAAAAACACATATGACATACGTTTTTCTTTCGTCAAGAATGATATAATTTTCGATTCGAAACACTCGTTCTACTTTATAACATTGATTAGAAAACAACAAATAATATTCATATTATTTGTGATCATGTTTCTCATGGCCCTAACCATTTCATGATTTTAGGTCTAAGATTTTTATATTAACAAAATCTATAAATATATAATTTTTTACTGCAACATTCGCATAAGTATCACTTTGTAACTCTAAACATGATTAACATTCGCTTTATTTTCTATGACACATTTGGCTTTTTCTTCCGATATATTTCTTTATCACTGAGCGACATATCTGCAAAGCAAAAACAGAATTATAGATCTTTTTTAGATTACAATTCGATAGAATTTAACATTTCTTCTTGTATAGCCACTTGAATCAGTATTGGATGTGCTCTTCAACAAGTTTGCAAATTTTGCTTCTTATTCCTCCCATGTATCGAATGAAATTCGAGGGCTCTTTTTGTTTAAATTATGCTACTTTAATGGACGAACAATCATGCATTAACATTCGACAACCTTTGAGTCTAACCAATTAAGTTCCATTCATTGGCATCATCAAATACATTAACTTGATTTGTAATTCATACATATTACTTACTTTAATTATTGTTAATTAACGATTGAAAGACAATAAAATGCAACTGCATACATTTAAGCTCATCTTCTCCCTAATTCATTTAATAGCTTATTTAAAATCTGTGTAATTCTGGCAACAGTATCGATTTCATAAACTTATTTAGCACTTTTTTTTGTTGTTCAATCTATCTCATGCAATGCAACTTGGCTTGTTAATTTGTTTTCTTTTTCAATTCATTATATAACATACATTAAAAACTTTATTTTATATTCCTATAAGCAATTTCGATTATAAGATAAAACATTACTCTTACTTTTTCAGCTTATATTTGTATTGCACGCCAAGTTTGAATGCCTTTGCGCTATGCTTCAATCTCTTCAACAAAAATATCAATTTCGTCCAATTCAATTAAAAAATTTTTACCGTTTCCTTTATGGAGAAGTAAATAATCTTAGAAGAAAAAAGAAACGCTTCAAAAATTCCAATCAAGATCTCGTGACCATCTTCTATTAAAACGAGATCAAGATAGTCACATCTTCATACAGTAGGTAGCCGAATTCATAATAATGTTCAATTCGAGATTGCTTCTAGCGAAGCGAATTATTTTTTCTAATTTTTCTTTTTAAGAATGTATTCGAATTGGACGGATAGAACGGAAACTGTACACAATACACATAGCAGTAATTCTAATCCAAACTGAAGAATATTAAAGAATTCCTATTATATTCGAGAACATTTAAATACGTTAGGCATTAACTTATGCAATAATTTATGGAACAGTTACCTTCAATTCTTTTTCAGGTTGATTTTATGAATCGGTGCCCAGCGAATGCAATGCATTTCCCAATACGAGCGTATATGACTTGCAAAACTGAGTCTCGCGGGATATCTAAAATTTAGGAAGACTAGATTAATGAAAGGATATTTCTATAAATTTTTCCAATGATATTTCTGTAAATTTTCCCAAAAATGTGATCATGACTGTGTGTTATTTAATATTTTCGTTATTTGTTTCCGTCATACAAAATTTACCAATGCTTTGCATCAACATTCAATAATTCTTATGCGTATCTTTCATTGCGCTCACGAACTTTGACATTTTGTTGTTTACAATTCATTTATTCATTATCAATATTTGTTTTCGCATACAAAATTGTCAATACAATGTTCCTTTATAATATTTAGCAAAAAAATCCCGAATTGCTTATTTTGATTTTGAAAACAATTCAGCTTTCAAAAAAATTAAACAAATCTAAGGAAGGACTGGTATTATAGAAGTCTCATTTCGATTTAAGCATAACCTAAAATGTAGCTTATTCGGGCATTTTTATATCGACAAGAAATAATGGAAATATATCGTATTTGAAATCAGAAGATAAAAAACAGGAAATATGACAGCGAGTTCGATAATATAAGATAAGAGAGGAAAATCAATTAATAGATTCAAATGAATCTTATAAAAGGCAAACTTAAGAGTTGGATATATGGATATCATTTTTGAAGTTGAAACAGAATCAATTTCTGCAAAGTCCTTGTCAAAGTTAGCTAGTTACTATTCAAAAACTGATAGATTTTTGTTACCATATTTTTTTTACAAGTACTGTGTGATTGCATAATATTTTACCAATAATGTAATGGGATATTGTAAATCAAAATGAAGCATAGCGATTATCGTTTTCTGCCACCCTGCATGCCCATCATTATTGTTGCCAATCGAATAAAAATGTTCAAGACATCTGCGTAAATGGATAACTGCCTGAAATGCCATTTATAGTAACCATTCGAAAAGTGGAAAAATTCTACTAAGTGTATATTTTTTTAGTTTATAAACATATCTGCTTCTTTAAGCTTGATAATAGGACAGAAAAATGCACTTATATTTGTATACTAATACTATGTAACGTTATTCATAAAACGATGTCCTACAAATAACAATGTCAAATGTTTAAACATAAGAATCGCGAAACAAACTTACGCGTTGATAGGATCAAATCGACGCATTTTTGGTGTAACAACATCATAGTAACCACCAACTATATTGCCATAATATCCGGATTGATAAATTTGTTCTTCACTTGTGCCCGAAATCGGATACATTTGTGCCCGTTTTATAACAAATTGTGTGTCAAGTAGCAAAAACAGTGAAAAGAATCAGACCGCCGTAAAGCGAGATCGACATTAAACCTAAAAACAACAAGAAAACTTCTTGATACGAAGTGAATATATAATGTATAATTATTTATATAATGTAAATGGAAGAATAAGTTTTATTTAGCGAGTTAACTTAATAAAAAATAGTCCACAAGATATACTTGCACCCAGCGCAGATGTTGGAGGAAGAAAAAAAGTTCCAATAGACGATGCAAAGACTACACCAAGCGCCATAGCTAAAGCGCCTCCCATCATCAGAAACTTCTCAGTGGGTGCTGTGAAAGCAATTGTTGACAGTCCTGAAAATCTTCGATTCAATGCTTTTGCTTCATTGAAAATGATAAAAGCAACTTGAAATTATATGATCAATTGATTTAAATTTTATTTAATAAAAATTTTAGTAAAATTTTCCCTCGAAAAACGTTTATTATTTAAATATTAATGACGGTAATTATTTTCGTAGAATTAACATGAATAACGATATGGTAACAAAATTTGTTGCTCATACTACAATGTAAAATTAAAATCAGTGAAAGCGAGCATTTAACAATCACGCAATAAAAATTAAATAATAAACTTTTTCCTTAAATCAAAGTGAATAAAAATCATCGCGATATTAAAATACTGAAATTTTTCTTATTTCACTTCCAGTTGACATATTTTTCAAAATACGACACTATCTTTAAAAACTTTTCTCCATAACTTTAAAAAGATTACCTGCGACAACAGCTGCGGTATACCAAGCAGCTCGCATGGCTAGAGGACCACCCATCAAACAGACTGGTCCTATAAAAGCACCCATCAAACCAGCATGCAGAATCCAAGCTGCATGTTTCAGTAATGTATTGTCGTAATCGATCAATGATACCGCGATACTGCTTGCCATTACAACGGCTATTGAAATGAATGGGGACTAAATTTGAAGAATGGTGAATGAATAATAGAATATTTGATTTTTACAAAATTGATCCACTTTAACCACAACATTAATCACTGTATTTAATAAACAATTACAATAGTTTGGATAAACTTTTTGCAATAATGGGTATCGTTTGTTAACATTAATTAAAATTAAAACTAAACAAATGGAAAAAATCATATCTGAAAAGAAGGACCAATGAAAACAAAAGATGAGCTTACTCTCATCATCAAACGCGAAATCTGGAATGATCTGGATGCCGCCACAGCTGAAGCTGTTGTTATACCAAGTGAAGCAAACAAATATCCATATGTTGTCTTTATACGATCACGCACATATGCTGGCCAAGTTCTAAATCAACTTTATGCAGTCCATTACCTAAGATTGCATGAAAACTGCTTTCCTCAGTTTCCGATGCTTTCTTGCATCATTCCTATTTGCAAAGTATCTCTATTTTGAACAATCACTGTGATTTTTTTTTGCATTTGATAAAAAGATGAAGTATCTCAAATCATCAAATCATAAGCAAAGAAAAGGAGACATCTGAATAAAATAAGACATATTTCACAGGAGGATTGTGATAAGTAAAGAAAGTAGAGTAATCCTGTTTTTTCAAAATTAAATTTAGTAAAAAAAAATTAATTGCGCATTTTCTTGTGATTTTCTAGAAATACAAAAGAAATTATGGAAAATTCAAGAAAATATAAAAGTGAATAAACTAAAGAAAGGCTAGTCGAAGGCTACGCAAGCAGAAATGAACTTCACATTTCAAATAATTCAATATAAAAAAAAATTTTTCTGCAGAGAAAGAAGTAACCTTGATTGCATTAAAATGTTCTGATCTTCTTTCGAGAGACCCAGCCCATAATAGCATAAAGCACCGATCCCAAGCAGTGATGCTCCAGCTACAGCTGCACTTCCGTACATATATGCTAAAATAAAAAGAAATTAAACCAAGAAATACAAAACAGTTTTAAGAATAGTAACCCTTTAAGCTGTAAAATTCACAAACGTTTTCCTGTAGTTGGCCCCATAAGACGTTCTTTCAATGTTGTACGTATAGCGCTTCCAATGCCATAGTTCTAAAAAAAATTAATGAAGTTAGCTTCTCATTAATTTTTGAAATAACAAATGATCTAGAAAGATATAAATCTCATCACTGGAAGATAATCATCATGGAAAGAATAAAAGATGCAGTGAATATCTCAACGGCAATAATGCCAACAAGAATTCTAGTCAAACATCAGACTTACAACTCTAAATGAACTGTTCATTATTGTACGATAAATTAGAATATCTGGCACTTAGTTTTAATGAAGTATTTACGACGACGAATTACTGTTCGTTTAAAGTTCCAATTTTCAGCAAAGAATCAACTTCAATCCAGTGACTAACCCCTTCACCAATTCGACGTCCAACATATCGCGCAGCATTATAGGTCGTTTTTGAAAAGTAACGAAACGATATAGTAAAACTGCTAGAGAGTTGCAGAGATGATGATCCACAAAACAGTCTCGATAACATTGCTACGATAAGTCAATCTAGAAATAGTTAAATTCAAGTCAAGAAATCATAATTATATAAGTTTCTTCCATCTATAATATGACACGTATGACAAAATACCCAAGAGAATATCTGAGAAAAGGATGAATTACTAAATTTAATCTGTATAAATTCAAAATGAAAAGGAAACATAACAGAATGAAATATCACATATAAAAAATGATTCCACTTACTACAAACTACCAACATCTTAATGACAATCGCTAGCACCTTTACCAACCGATGCATGCATTCTGTGCCACTGCAATTTAAGACTTCCTAGGAAATTGAACAGGGGCGTTACGAACTTTGTCGTCTCACACTGTCATTTCTCATTGCAATGAGTTGAACCTCACAACAAAGATCAAGGGGAATTGAAAACTTTTTTATTCATTTATTGTTAATCTTTGTTGCAGTTTATCGAATACAAAATTTATTTGCTGAAACAACTAAACTGATACACTATAACGATTTTGAAAAATATTCTGGATATTATAATTGTTAATATTGTTACAAACTGGATATATGGATCAAAAAAAGAAATAATAGTAATAATAATAATACACAATTACTATGTTAATTTCCAATGCATGCAATGTCTTTAAAAGTATTGTTCAATGAAGTTTCAGTTAAAATCTCTGCATAATACTGTCTCTATGCACCTATTTTATATCATTTTAACAGTAAACAATTAACCTTGAAATATAGAAAGTATTCTCTAATTCATTATCATCCATCTAAGCTATTCTAACTTATTTAATTTATCCTCATTGAATTCGTGCCAAATAACTAGTAATGTATAGAGTTGACCATTAATTCAAGAAAACTAATAAAGGTGGTTTGAACCAAGTTATATACTTAAGATCAAGAGATCAGCCTCTTATCAAATGTGTATCCAACTTGAGATAGTAACGTTTATTGCATATAATTCTTTATTTGTCCTCCTCATTAACTCGACTGTGATCATTTTTCTGCATATGTTAGGAAAGTACCTGTGATCTCTAAATAAACTATGGACTTTCAAATAAGATTTGACAATAGATAGTTTACATCAAAACACATAGTTAATCCTTCCATTTTGTCCTATTATATTTGTAGCATGTCCATGTTAAAAGAGAACACTGCAGTGCTTGCATAAAGTATGTAATACTATGTACGATTTTGAACGCATTTTGGTGGGGTGGTTGGTGAATCATTACTGAACTGTGACGTGGCATAAGCATCGATACGAAGGGCATGCACCGGTCCTGCCAGTTCTTCCCGCAAACAATTATTGATCAGACGATGCATCTGTAACAGAAAGAAACGAGTTAGGTATCGTAAAGTATGAAAATTGGTGCAGAAGGAACTAATAAAGTATTCTGTCTAGTGAGTTGATGAACAAGATAGTTATCAGTATTGTTGATTGTACAACAAAAGAAGAAATTAGTACACTACTGGATAAATATTTATCTAAGCTACCACCAAAAAGATCGAAAGTCAGAAAAATATCTGTAAAAAATGATTTTGGTTGTGCAAAAAGTAAGAGGTTTTGTGCATGTACCGGAGAATGTAATACTTTTTGTTCAAAAAGATATAACTTATAAAGACCCTAATTACCATAACGCTATGGTCTTAATTAATGCCCTTGGCAGCATGAAGATGAATTCAATAATGATTTTTGAGAAGAATTAATAATAATATTTGGAAGAAAAAAAAAGTTGAGAAGTGGTTTCACTTAGAAAATTGATGCAGGAGAGACTAGTAAAATACTCTGTCTAATGAGTTGATGAATGTGATAAATTGTATACATCACTAATTACTTCTAAATAGACAGTGGTCTTATTTCTATTACAAATTTCGAAAGCTTTCAAAGATATTTTAAATACAAAAAAAAAGAATTATTACAACTACCGAGCCATAGAATACCTGGCCAGCTATAAATCACAAGATAATTTATATGAATCTTATCAATGGTTAAGTAAAGACAAACTGATGATATATAATTGATTTATATAATATTTCAATTCTAACTCTTCTATAATAATTGGAACAAGAATTTCCAACAATCGAAATTTTGAGCTAGCTGTAGCAATTACTTCGCTGCCTTATCACATATACATACTTGTACGGTTTGCAATGCTTCAA
Organism: Dirofilaria repens; assembly: GCA_008729115.1. Classification (NCBI taxonomy): domain Eukaryota; kingdom Metazoa; phylum Nematoda; class Chromadorea; order Rhabditida; family Onchocercidae; genus Dirofilaria; species Dirofilaria repens. The sequence goes on from SNRZ01000105.1 coordinate 191,365, forward strand.
AATTGTTGGATGCAATCTGTACATAGAAATGTCTTTCATCATCAGTCTGACCTGCATGGTTCCGGCTCTCACATTCCACTTTCAAATGTGTAGGCTGAAATAACTATTCTTCAAATAACTAATTCAGGAAATCATAAATTCCTGCAGTTTCTCAACCATATTATCGCCAAATCAGTTCGTGCTAGCGCAAACTCAAAGTATCTATTATCATTATTATGACTAATCAATCCATAAAATGTTTTTTTCTGACGCATCCGTAAAATCGAAGTTTATTTCTGTATTTGCGTGCTTAAAATTCAATTTTATTTGTCTATTTTTCACTTCAAAAAAAACCTTAAATTCTGTGCGAAGCCTTTGTATAATCCGATCTCTCACAGGACCACGTCGTATGACATATGTATGAATTGCTCCTTTGCTCATCAACATTGTGTATCGAATTCAGTCGTTCTAAAATAATTAGTTACTGAAGATTTACGAGAAAAATCCATCTGTCTGAAACTTATTCAAACTTTTAGACTGAATCGGCCAGTTATAAGTCACAGGATAATTTGTATAAACCTTGAAACTATTCCTTTGATTTTAGTATTTTTCTCTTTCTAAATTTAATTCGAAATTAAATTAAAAGGCGAGAAAATGTCTAAATAGGAAACCAGCACACTACTCTCTCATTGCAATCGATGGGACACCTTCTAACGAAATAGGTCAGCAGGTCACTGTCATTCATTGGATATGCTTGCTCTAAGAGAGAGCATCGTATTCATACTATGATGTTATTTAGTGGTCTGAATGTTTGGAGCAGTCATTTCAGTATTTCTCATTCTCCGTTGCTGATAATCTTGAGAAATTGAATAATTGATTTGTTTGAAATGTGTGAAAGTTAGTGGATGGATGCTATTGTACTTCAAGTCCTGTGAATGATTAATTATAAATAAAAGCATAGAAAACAAAATTACGAATTGTGCTTATGGTAATTGTCTCTTCGTTATTACCATTTAAAAGCATTTCCATCTGAATTCCCTTTGCGTGGTAGAACGGGTATTAATTGAATAGAACAATTATTAGTTGACTGTCTTGACTCTAATTACAAATGATGCATAGTGACTTTAAGTACGATATTTTATAGAGACATTCACCATTACAGTAAGTTTATCATAACTATACTATCATTACAGTGAGTAATGATAGTATAGTCGCACGTGGTTTAAAAAATTCTAAAATAGGTTTGAAGCAGTATCATAATATTACTGTCTTCAGCACACTCTGAAATAATTTTTTATTCCGAAAAGTTATGAAAAAAATGAGATAATATTGCAGATGCTGAGAGTTGGAGATCCCATTGATTGGTACTTGGGTAAAATATCTCTTCGCTCATTGTTTAACATACATCGGAAGGCCGGTTTTTCGTTGCAGTTTTCACCCGTACATTCGCTTCCAAAAAAGTGTCTTTTAAAAACTTCATCCTCAATATCATCGCTATCACACCAGCTGAAGCCATTCTTTTTGGAACGTTATTTCGGTTCATCTTCAGGTAGTCTTACATTCTCATTACTATGCTAACAGTCGCATTATTAGAATTTTTTATAACCCTGGCGTTATTATCTTTTATGATATGGATTGCATGACTGATTTAACCGATGCTAAAAATTGTTTTAAAGGCAGTCTATACATCAGTCATAAAACATCTTATTTTATTATTTCGAAATTTTTATATTGATTTGTTCCAGACAATATTCGTGCAATAGATGTGATAATTATTTAATTTTTAAATATCCCCATCATATGTCTATGTTCTTCATCGTCATTTAACTGTACTCCATTACTCATGTTATGATTTGATTGCTTTAAATAGTCATAATAAATTGATAATCATAATTTATGTATCATATAGCATCGTAACTATTTAGGAAAAAATTTTTTAGTTCTTTATGCAGTAAGCGATAAAGATGATAGTCGAGGTACGGAAGAATCGTCAAAAGAACCTGGTAATGGAAGACTAAGTAGGTTTTTAGTCCATCAGAAATATTAGATACAAAATATCTGATAAGGAATGTTATAATTTGAAACATAATAGGCCTCATATTTCATTCTGATTTGACTTGTCTGTTAGCTTACTCACTACTATATAAATGTTGAACCCTCGGAAAAAGATATTCTTGCAATTTTTTTGAATTTCAACCGATTCAAGAACTGTTGATTCTACTCTGTAGGATTGAAATAGTAATCTTATGTTTTTCAGGTGTTCTGTGTATTAATCTTCTGTATTTGAAACTTTAGGGAAATTTGTTGTGGGTTTATTCGTCGGAAGTATAGTAGCAACAGTGATAATGTCGGCTTTAACAAGCATGTGGCAGACAAGATATACAAATCAGTTGACAGTGCACGACTTTCTCACCTACATAGTGCCATCAGGACAGGTAAAATTATTTAATTAAGAGATATTAGATACGGAATTGTCAGATGAAATATTTAATAATTGCAAAAAGATCAGTAAACTATCATACTATAAAAAATGGCATGGAGTGTGAAGTATTAATTTCGATACAGAAGTAGATAAGATTTTACATTATTGAGCAACGGAAGTTTTATTTTCACATCTAACTAGAAATATTCATTACTAACGAACTACGATCTAATTTAATAAATTCTACTAATACTGGCAGTCATAAAAAATACTTGATATTAATTTCAAAAATAGTTATTTCCAAAAAATGACTGAGATTGCAGAAAATTTTACTTGAACAATTTTGCGAATGGTGTTTTTTAGATTGAACAAATTATAATAACTGGAAATAATGTTGCCCGTGTCATCATGAAGCCAGGTCCATTGGAGAACCTGCCGTTTAGTGATTGTGGATACAATGTAAGAATTGTTCAAGTTTTGTTTTTGTTGGGTCTCATTCATGTATAGATTATTCAGAATACTTTTGATAAATCATGTCATTCGCAACTTACAAACACAGATTGATTGCTCTGAAATGATATGAGGAAGAATTGGACTAAAACCTGTAATTTTCTGCATTTTTAAAAAAGCCAATGACATATGTTTGCAGATGTTCAGACCTGCTGCAGGTTGGCAAAAAGTATATGTACTGACAGCTATGGACGCTAAAAGACTGGAAGCTGATATACGTGCGATAGAAACCTCATTAGGAAGATCACCAGAACAGTGGGCACCGGTTGCTGTTATCGATACTTCAATAGAAGGATTTCTGTATGTTATCTGTTGCACGTATATTTATTTATACTTTCTATGCCTTAATTTTCGTTTCTTGCAGAAATCTCCTGTTGCTGCTCTTATTGGTATTAATGCTATTCAGAGCTTCAAAATCCCTTCCTTCAATGAAAGTGAGGATCAACTTATTTGTTTTCTAAGAAATTGAATAAGCTTTTAGTAGGATGTATTATCCCATAAAAAATTGCAAGTGTTGTTTCAGAATTCATTTCAAGACGTGCTTGGTCTAAAAATGAAACTTAATATAATCAAACCAAGTGATACTAGTGTTCAAAAAATAAGATTCAAAGATGTTGCGGGTTTGCATGAAGCTAAAATTGAAATTAAAGAATTTGTGGATTATCTCAAACGTCCTGAAAAATATATGGTAATTTACTACAGATTATCTTTGAGATATTTGCACTTCTATACCTCCATTATTCTTTGTTCTTTTTTCATAATGACGAGTTTTATGATCTTTTAAAAATGAGATTTTACTGCTATTGATAACAATAACAAAATGGTCAGTTGGATTCAGTTAAGACCTTGTTGATCAAACACGTATTACATTTTATGAAACAAAAAAGAAATTTCTAAAATTGCATTTTTGAAAAAGTGAAAATAAATTTTTAGAAATTAGGAGCTCGTTTACCAAAGGGTGTATTGCTCACTGGTCCACCTGGATGTGGGAAAACATTTTTGGCGAAAGCCCTTGCTGCCGAATCTTCAGTGCCGTTTATTTCGATGAACGGCACTGAATTTGTTGAAATGATTGGAGGTATATATTATTAACGTAAAAACTGTGCTTCTAGTTTTTTGCTCGATATTGTCATGAATAATTTTATAATCCCTGTGTTTAAATAAGGTAAGAATTGCAGTTATTTGTTTAGTATTTAATTTAAACATCATTTAGGTCTGGGAGCATCTAGGATCAGAAATTTGTTCAAAACAGCGAAGAAAATAGCTCCTTGTATCATTTATATCGATGAAATAGATGCCATAGGACGCAAAAGAAGTCAGAGGTAATTTTAAGTCTATTTTTTTTTTCTCTTGAACATTATTGATTTTAGCGAAGTTGCGGGTGGTGGAAGTCGAGAAGAGGAACAGACATTGAATCAGTTATTAGTGGAAATGGATGGCATTGATAGTGGTCGTGGTATTGTTTTACTTGGTTCAACAAATCGTGGCGATATATTGGACAAGGTTTAGCTTTGGAAAAGATCCATGTTATCTTTGCTTAAATAAGTGCTCACTGTTTGGTGTAAAATTAGTTTAATTTTCTCCGATTGGATTTTCTTATTCCCAGTTGACTGTGTAATATTTAATTTTTGCCGATAAAAAATGATAAATTCGTTTACTGTACATTTGTCCAACTTTATGTTGAAATATATTTTTAAGGCTCTTCTTCGTCCTGGTCGATTCGATCGACATATCGTTATCGATCTTCCAACCGCTTTGGAAAGACAAGAAATGTTCGAATTATATCTGAGAAAAATTAAATTAGATCGCGAACCTCAATATTATTCTAAAAGGCTTTCTCAAAGAACTCCACGATTTTCAGGTTAGAATAAATTTTAGTTGTTCTTAATTTGCTGCAAACTGTGTATTCATTTTTTATTTCATGAGATTTTATTACTAATTTTTGAATAATGCATTTTCAATCAAAATTCTACATTGTTTTATTAAGAATTTTACAGCATCATGATTTATTAGTTAATGGAGTCTCTGGTTTTATAAAATTCCTTTTATTGTGGAACCAGTAGAGAGTTCTCTATTTAAAGCAAAGTTTAAGAGGCGTATCTCTCTACATTTATTTATGGAATAAATTTTCAAATTTTCAGTCCATATTATTTTTCATTGAAGAATTAGCTGTGTTGTTAAGTAGCGTTTTTTAGGAGCAGATATTGCAAATGTGGTGAATGAAGCAGCGATTAGGGCAGCGTCATCAAAGAAAAGTTTGGTAACAATAGATGAACTGGATGAATCATTGCAAAGAATTCTTGCAGGTTTATTATTTTAAATCCTAGACTTAGAACATATGATATGCTGACTTAGAATAGGAAATTTCCAAGTTTGTAAATTTTCAAGATGTTTTGTAGTAATTATCTAACTGTTGGCCTCAACTACAGGAGCAGAAAAAAGAAGTCGATCAATGGTAGAAGAGGAACGTGAAATCGTAGCGTATCATGAATCCGGTCATGCTTTGATTGGATGGTTGCTGGAACATACTGATGCTTTACTAAGGGTTTTTTTTTTAATTGATCATAATTTGCTTGAAATTGCATGATTCATGTTATCATCTCCATTAATAATCATTGCGATTCTTTATTATATAGCTTTATTTGATCATATAACCAGCTAACTGTGGTTTTCTTATACATTTGTCGTGTAATTTTAAATCTGATTATAGCGAAGAGTATTTTTCTTTTTTAATTTTTTTTCGGGTCTGATATCAGTATGGTCCCTATACCTACTTTCATTTCAGGTTAGCATTATTCCACGAACAAGTGTCAAACTTGGTTTTGCTCAGTATAGTCCGCGGGAACGGAAAATATTGACTAAAGAAGAGGTGATTTATTGTCTTGAATTTATTTGAAAGAACTTTTTAATACGATTGAGCATAAATTTCTTATTTTAGGGATGAAATATCATTTAAGAGTGCTGCTTTTATGAATCAGTATATGGTTCTATTATAGATGTTTGATCGAATGTGTATGCTGCTTGGAGGTCGAGCAGCAGAGAATATTATTTTTGGTCATGTTACTACAGGTGCTGAAGATGACTTGAAAAAAGTAATTATTAGAAATAAAGATAGCTCAATTTACACTCAAGAATGTTTTGTTTCCGAAGTAAAGGAGAATTTCTCGACTAACTAGTTTGTCAAAAGACAAAGTTAATATATAATGTGTGGCGAAACTCATATTTATTGGTTATGAAAATTTATGAGATTCGATGAAAACTTATTTATTTTTTTGATTCAGTTTTTTTTAGGTCACAAAGTCTGCATACGCACAAGTACAATTGTATGGAATGAATGAAACTATAGGCCCTCTAAGTTTTCCGATAATTGATGACAGCAAACGAAGTGAATTGGGAATGTACAAAAAACCTTTCAGCATGAAATTACAACATTTAATTGACCAGGTACATTTATTAAACACACATTTGCAAACGGCTTAAATAATTTCGAATTTGAATTTATAGTTTGAATCTATTCGATGTTTTTCAGGAAGTCTCTAAATTAGTTGCAAAAGCATATTTTACTGCAGAAAATATTTTGAAGATGAATGAAGAAAAACTGAGAAAGGTATGCCACTTTCTATTTCAACTGATTTCCCTAATCTCAGTAACTGGTTTTAGTTGTTCGTCAACTCTTGTAGAAGAGTTAATAGTTGTAGCTTAGCAGTAAAACTGCATCCGATTTTGTTTTTTTTTGTTTTATATATGCATTTATTAAGTTTGAATTAGATCCATAGCATCCATAGCTTGAAATCTGATGTAGGTATAAGTTCAAATTCTGTTGTCTAAACCCTTTTCATTTATGGTAATGCAGTTTTGGAATTTTCAAAGAAGTGATAGAAAATTCTTAATGCTTTTGATCTTTTATCGCACATTTTTTAATGTGTTTTAAAAAATGGATATTTGCAGCTGGCAGTTTCACTGTTGGAAAAAGAAATGTTAAGTTATGAAGATGTTATTCGGCTAATTGGACCCCCAAAATTTCCGAAGCAGGTAGTGGAGTTAGCTGATCATGTTTTACCAAACGTAGAAGAATCATAATAAAACAATATCGTTTTACTTTGAAAGGAGAAAAATTTATTCTGTTTTGACGCTATGGTTATTTTCGTGTTTTTTTATGAAGATATGATGTCTTTATCGATATATCAAGCTTTAAAAAACTTTTTTGACTATGACATTAAAAGTGCTTTTATTTAAAGTCTTTATATGGGAATCTTTTATATAATGAACGCAGAAACTTTTGGATGAATTTGTTTACACATTCATGTTTACATATTTTTTTTTTAAAACACTATCTGAACGGAAATGAATCATTTCAAGACGATTGTGAAAACGAAATTCCAAAGAATAAATATTCAAATTATTCGAAAATCTATAATTAACTTTAATTAGAGTGTATATAGGTTATCTCGTTGGTAAATCAGCTTGAATTAAATTATTTGGAAAAAAGGAAATCATTTGGCAGTCAGTTTTACTTTGCTTGATATTTAAATAGGCATATTTTTTGTCCTTAAACTATTTTAACTTGTTTTATAGGTTTTAAATAATGTATGAGTATATACGATTTTATTTAATATAATTGAGATGTGACTGGAATCTTACTTTGAATTTTTTCTTGAACAATTTTCTAGAATCACTTTAGTAAGAAATCTCTTTTAGTAACTTTTGATGTACTGTATAAAATATTTCAAAAAAGACGTAAATCATGGCCAATCAGTATGCGAATTATGTTACAACTGTTAGTTCGGCGGAGTAGTTGTTTATATTTGGATTCAGTTTTTTATTTATGTTTTATGAATAATGAAACTGGAGTTATTAAATTAATTGCATAAAGACTATTCATAATAAATGGTTGTCGAGATGTGTATGAAATTTGAATTTCTTACACGTACGTTTGATTTGTACAAAGATTTTATCAGCGAACTGTATAGATAGATATCTCTTCCGAAAAAAGCTCGGGATTTTCACATCTTTTCATTTCTTCTGATTGTCGTGCAAAATATTGATGAACGTTAATTTATAAATACAAGCTTACCAGTGTATTTTACCGTACCATCGAAAGAATTTTATAACAATTAATGAAAAATGGTACATTGAGTATTTAGTCAATAAATTTGTTTTGAAAGCTCAGTAGATATTGTAAGCGATGCCAATTTTCGCTTTGTTTTTGATAATAATATGATTCAAAAAAGAACGAAAAACATTCAAGCCGTAGATGGTTTAGTGGGCAGATTTCTGCAATTTCCACTTGTATCAATTCTACACTTCAAGTATTTGACAACCTTATGTTTCTATATCATAAGAGATTCTGAATTTCAGTAGCTTTAAAGCTAAAAATATAATAAAAGCAAATGGATAGGTAAATACCACATTGGCTATGTTAGTAAGTTTCTTAAATAATAACTTTTCATTGGGAAATGTATTTAATATAAATAAATACATATGTACATATGTACATATATTAATGTGTATATTCAGTGTATAAAAAAGTCAAATCAGAGAAATCAAAAGAGCGACTTGAAATGATCAAATATGATTGAAAATGACTGTGATTAAGACTGTGGGATGTCATAAAGATTGATTGCTACCGGGCTTTTACTACTCGTAAAAAATATCGAACTGGCTAGGTTAATAAGCTTCATTAAATAACTGTTCATTAAAAAATAATATGTGGCATTATTGACGAAATTTTCTCAACCTTCTATGACATTCTTTTCTTTGCCAATGATAATCTGTAACTCTTTGTCTCCCGTTTTTGCCATATTTGTTGATCTGATCATTAACATAAATATATATCAATTGCAGCGCTCGATTTCTAAGCAATACGCTTCAAAATATCTCTTATAGTTATTTTAGTTATAAAATGGCCATGACCGTTGGCGCAATGAAAATATGCCAAGTCTTGGAATTTTATTTTATGACAGGTAAATCATGACGAAATCAGCAGCTCTTCTGAATAAAGATTGTTATGGTGTGGCACGACGGATGTGACCCGTTATCGATTCAGTTATTAGCCTATAACTGCGATATAAACTGCCACTTGTATAGCATCTAGTGATAATTTAATATCCAGGGAAATCAAACGAGAATTATGGTTGAGAATATCATTTTTGTTTTGCTAATCAAAGCAATTTCGATTATTCAAACATCCATATCCACCATGGTGAAACTCTATTCACTTCTGATCAGTCTCAGTCTCGATTATCCACAACAGATTATATAAAGTAAAAATAACTTGCAATAGGTTTTACTGATAGTATATATGCATGGATAATGTTTATTTAATCTCATATCCCTATACCCATATCGCTATAAAAACTTTTCGTACAAAATAGTTGCACCTCACTGTACATTTCTCTGAATTATTTTTATCACCTAAAATTTGATTAAACAGGCTTTAGATATTTTGTTTTCTATTAGCATAGCGTGGAAAATCTTTGATCATTATAGAACTTAATTTGCTTTTGATCATTGAAATGTTCGAAAATTCTCTATCAGTTTAATAATTTTAAATGGTATCTGATATTTTAGGATGCGATCAAAAATTTTAGCATAAATTAAAAACTGCAGGAGCTAATTTATTGATTTGTATAGAAAATGTAATTTTGTCATCCTTTTATCTCATTGAAAGACATCCAATAGTTAATGAAATAATCTGAATATATCAAAGAATTACGAAATAGTATCTCAAGCTGAAGAACAATGATCGAGTGGATTTATATGTTGTTCAAATAGTTTTGAAGATTTATTGTATAAACAAGAATATTTGGAAATAGTGAAAGTAGTAATTAGTGATATTATTAGAATTAGAACTTTCTATTTGATAAACTTTATAATTTTTAATCCTGATTTCAAAAGTAAGTTTTTTGTCATTTCAAGATTTAATCTAATCCAACTGGTATGCCAGCTTGCATGATAGTGTAGCTGCAAATTAATTAGAACGATTTGTTGCTCGAGTTTACTAATTGAGCGAAGATGATACTGAATAAAATTAATCTGAATCAGAATGAAATAATTTAACTTTAATTTATTTAAACTAAACGAAATCAGTTTTTTGAAGTTGATCATACTGACATCAGAAACGCCATATTATATCATTTATATATGATAATTAACAAAACGAAAAAAATAAAAACGATCATCTATCAACGACGACTAAGTTAAAATTAACGGAGACATTAGCAATATATCAGATTGGTTGCAACATGCATTATGTATTGTATCAAAATAGCGTGCTTGTATTGTTGAGGAAAGGAATATTCGTATGTTTGTTGTAATCATTCTTTCTATTAACTATTCTCTTTTCATCTTCAAATCAACGGTTGAATAATATTTCATGCATTAAATAAGAAATACTAACAGGACAGATAATCCGAAGTAACCTATTGACAATCATTAAAAAGTACCTTCAGTTCTGACTAATTAATAACTTAGAGGATCTATTTGAGTTGCTTATTCTCGTACCGTTCTATTCATTTCATTCTCTTCTTACAAGGAGTTCCTAAGAAATGACTCTAAAATGTGGAACCGAATTTCTTGAGAGAAATTATTTCAATAACCAATTATATGTAAATAGAAAATTATTGAATCCACTGATAATAAATCACATATATACGGAAGAAGTAACTAACTTGGATTTAATTTAAAAAGAAATTGTTTCTGCTTGGCTAATTATTCAAAAACAACGAAGTTTTTAGGAAGCTGCTAAGCTGCCGGAAGAGCTCGAATATCTTTGGTTTAAATAAAACATAAATAATTTTTTTTTTATTCATGAAGATGAAAGCAATTCGTCCAATTTAAAATAGAAATACAATGTGAATGCAAAAAGAAATTTAAAATTTTTGAGAATATTAATATGTGTATATGAAAATCAAAAGTTCATTTACCTTCAACTAATAAAAACTTCAATAAAAAATTGCAACCTAATAAACTCATCAACCAAATTTTAAATTAGCAAAAAAATTTGAATATTTCTGTTATAAATTATTTTTTATTCGAATCTTTTCTTGAATGAAATTATCATCACTTAAAAATAATGTGATAATGAAATTTGTCGAAAAAGTTCAAAAATTCTTTATAATATACTGAAACTTAAAATACTGTCTAACTGCCAGTAGATTTAATCGTAACTATTTTAATCCTTTCACTAGCATCAATTATTACGGTAATGCGTTTGCATATCATACCTTCTAGCATTCATTTGTTTACTTAAATTTTATTCTTTCTACTGCTGCCATCTTAATTTCAGGCTTTTGATTGTATTTTTTTACAAATTGAAATATTATGAATCACCTCGCAGCAGCAATGAGTAACTTTCTTTTGACTATGTCTTTTTAACGCTTCCTTTCGTCAGTATAAATACAAGAAGTTTTTTCCACAACTATTTGTATTTAAATGATTTTGTTGATGGCAGTTCAAGAATATATTAATAAAAAAATGTGGTGAAATTTAATCTTAATAAAAGTAGAAACGTTAAAAATGAAAGTCGAAAAAAAAGATTTGAACATTAAAAAATCAAAGAAAATCGAATAATAAATTTTAATAAGATCTTGAAAATTTAGTATCATGACATTTCTCAGAAATGCATAAATCATGTAAATCCATTTCTGTTTTAAATCGGACAAATTTTGCAAAAAAAGTAAAGAGGTCACATAGATAAAGAGACGAATGTTAAAATGAGCATAAAATTTTTGATAATTAAAAAAAAAATTAGCATGGATATATTCGAATCAGAAAATAATTCTCGAATTAACCATTTTCACCAAATAAAATTTTGATAAAGCATTATCAGTATAGTATAATTTACATTATTTATTATTGTAGTGAATGAGAGCTGTATATCTTAAGGTTGGTTGGCTTTTTTCTTTATAGACATGTGAAGAAGGAGAATCTAGTAAATGTTAGAATTATCTCTTGCAGATTCAATTTGTTATTGCAATACCTTTAAGTATATTTCTCAAATTTTTAATTCAAATGTCGATGTAACTTTGATTTCTACGTTCTCTTATTCTTCTAATCAATACTTCTCATAATCTTAATTTAAAAGCAATTTAATGACTCATACTGTCATCAAGAATTCTACATAATTCCCGACTACACTTTTTATATCTTTAACTTTGATGAAATCACCAGAAATCCTAGATCAAAATTGTTGAAGTATTGAGATAATTTTTTACTCCTCATAAAGCGTATCATATCATAAAATAAAATATCAATAACATTTTATTTTATTTAAGTGCAAAATTATTTTAAAACATTTTTGATACGTTTATAAATCTATACTTTTGCATAATTCCAACACATACTTAAAGTTATTATATTTTCGATTATCGTATTTGCTTAGTTTTATTTGTACATTTGTACTATATCGTCATTGAATAATTGTTAGTATCAGTGCAATCAAAATGTATGCATTAAATCCTAAACTTTTTTAGTTCGAAGACAAAGAATATTATTTCTTTTCTTTGTTAAAACTATTAATCGTCAAGCAACATTAGTTATGTCGGCTTCAATTATTATTCTTCAAGCAATAAGATGAGATAAGAAAGTTCATTAAATCAAATCTCAGTCATTACAAATTTACTGTTTAAAAATATTCTGAAACAGTCATTGAAGACATTACGCATATATTAAGAATATCAGTTAAACATCCATCCGTTCATTTGATAATTCATTTGATAATTTCATTTGATAATCACACTTTCGAGTGTTCGCTTTTCAAAGCTTCCACTAAAAGTCTGTGTGTAGTTGAATAAAAATTTAATGATTTTTTCCACTGTATATTCTATCTATATATTAGATTTATCGATCGATTTTAGAATATGTCGTTGAAATAGTCATAGTAAAATTATAATTTTGTATTTTTTCTATATTTTCTCTTTTTCTTTGCCATATTTTTTTTTTTTTTTTTTTTATTAAATAGTCATAGCAAAAATTATAATTTTTTTCTATATTTTCTTTTTTTTGCTGTATATTCTATATACTTAGTGAAGGATGCGTTTTTAAAGAGATTACCTTACTGACAATTGATAGCAATACGGCAATTTGATCGTGGTAGATAATAAGAGATTAGCAACTCAAAATGATAAGAATTTGGCATTTTCTTCTCTCAAATTGTTATCACTTCTTTTTTTCTTTTCCCTTCTCATTCTTTATTCAAATTTTAGTGAGTACTTAATTCATGAAAGCTTCAATATTTCAAACTTATTCTTAATAACAATTTCTGCATGGTTCTCGACTAGAATTTTTTCAATTTCTTGAATGTTTATAAGCTTATAGATATAAATTCTTTGGTTTTATTGATGTTCACTGGCAGGTCCAATTTAGTAAGCTATTCAAGGCTTATTATCCAAGGGCAAGACTATTATTTTCTTTTCCTTCTCTCTTCTTCTCTCTATCTTTCTCTTTCTTTCTAGTAGTAGCAGTTGTTATTGGGAATGTTAACAGTGCTAAGCTCTTCATTCCTACCTTCCCTGAATAACTTCTCCACACCTAAATAGTTGTTATCGTCAAGATAGCTCCAAGATTTTTTCCACTTTACAGCACTATTCTCATTTTTGAAACAATCCTCTTAAGTAGTACTGCAAAATGCCTTCGTGAATTTAAGGCCCGTGCGCCATTCTGCCTATATTACGCAGATGACATTCTTACATCAAATAATGAAAAGAAATCTGTTGAACAAAATCGATCTGCAGGAGCGCTCGGATGGTACATCATGAGACTTTGCCAGATAGCATAATTTAAGAAATGCTATCCTACATTTTCAAACTTGAATATTACTTCATTAATTCGAATTGTATAATATTTTAGTAATACAGGGAACAGACAGCGCTTCAAATCGAGATATTCGATATGTTAAATTTGTTGATATTTATGAATACCATCCACGGTGCTTCCGATTTTATACATTCTGTCATGTGAGAAAACTCTCTAATGTTTCCTGTAAATGATTTATATTATAGGTACAAAGATTTTATTAAACCATGCATTATATTGCTGTCATCAGTCTACATGCCTGTTACTTTTGTTGACTGGTTATTTATTATTTTTTGCTAACTTTGAGCCGCTTAATTATATTTTTATTTCAGTACATAAAAGTTTTTTTCTGTGATGATATTGCCGTTTTATTTATATCGAGCTTCAGATTTCCCGATATATAATAGGAATTGCGTTATGTACTCTCGGCCTAAATCCAAGTATTATTATTGTTTACAATTCTCCGTCTACATAATTAGTTTGCTAGCATTCTAGACAAACCAGTAAAATTCTATTTCCTTTGAAGAATTCTTTTATTTTGATCGATTTGGAGGAGGAATTAAGAGTTTTATCTAAGCTATATATAACTTCTATCTATATGCCAAGGCGCTATCTAAAGCAGCAACAATTTTTGGCACAGTGGTGCACATGGAGTCCATAAACCAATATGACCAATCCATATTATATTCATTTTTATCTATCAACATAAACTTTAAACTTTCTTTCAAAACAATAGATAAGATATGCGACATTGCGACATTGTTTATTATGGCCAACTCACTCCTTAATCCCTCCAAATAAATCACGATAAAATATTTTTCCATTACTAACTGAATATCTAATGCTTTTTTTCTTTTGTCAATTGCCATTTAAATCAATGCTAATTACATTTTAAAATTATTCCGCATTTCAAATAAAAATTATTCGTAGATGACATAAATGTATCGAATGCTATTATTTAGGGGCAAAAAAAAATTGCAGTAATAAAATAAACAGTTGTGAATTTGAAGTAGAATTAATAAATTCATTTTTTAGTATTCAGAAAATTTTCGTAATTTTGTTGATTCAAAGAAAGAGCAAGAATTATTTCTTGTGAAATGCAGAAATGTTAAAGCAGCTTGCTTTACAACACACTTTGATCATTACTAATCAAAAAATGATGAAAAATTGCTGTTAGATTAAGCTATAGTTGCTGATAATGCGGTCTGTCCTATTTAGTCTCTACCTTTTCATTCTATTTAGCTGCTTTTCTTACTTTACACATTTCTGGCCCAATTGTTAATCAATGAGACCCATAAATTTTCTCCTTTTTATAGTCTATTTCTTAAGCTATTCGCAAACTATAGCTCTTTTATTCAATGATCCGTCAAATATAGCTATTTATATTTTATATATTTTTTTGGATGCCATTTGCGCTTCTTTCATCATCAAAATTATTTCTCGAAATAATATCTTCAATTAATTTTTTTTCCATAGTTTATTGTTTTTGATAAATGAAAGAAAAATTCATATATTTTTGTTTAGATGTATGTATAGATTACTTTGTTGGTAGCATACTAACTAAAATGCTTATTAAATTTACATAATTGATTTTAAAATGAAATAACTCATCATTAAATCAATTAAGCTATCATTTTGCTTCCAGTTTCATATTTTTTAATATAGTATAATTATTACATTAGAAACTGTAATCTAGTACTTATTCAATTGAATTTCAAAATGAATAATTTTAATTTTTCTGAAGAAATTTGTTTAGTTTCTGAATTATTTACCAGTTGTTATTCCTATTTTTGTCATTTTCTAACATTATTATGAGAATGATTCTTGTTAATACCAAGAAGATTTTTATTTCTATATTATTTATTTCTAATCATCTTTTCCATTATTCAAAAATGGGAACAGAGCAATACTCCAGCTTTACAGATCTTAATGAGATTTACTTTCTTATGTGGCTGCTTTAGAAGAAAGAATTTTTTTTCAACTAGCAGTTTAGGAGAAATTAGTGCTAAGAGAGAAAGACGATGCACTAATCGTTCTCAGATTCCTAAAGAAATCATTTTCAGAAATAGCCAACTAAAATTTCATCCAGTTCGCTGAATTCACTTTACTTCTCGTTTCTCACTAAACTATGTTGAGAAAATTCTGTAGGCGATTTATAAAAAAATTTTTTTCTTCCGCATTTGAATTTATCTTTTTTCTACTACGTTGAATAAAATAAATTTCTAACAGATAGTTTGGTGAGATCGGTTTGCATATTTTATTTCTGCATAGATTTGTAGTGATTGATTAATATCGAAATGTGTGTTATATCCTTTCGGAAAACTAATTTTACTTATTTGTTTGTGATAAAATGCTGGTTTATTAACAAGCACTGATAGTCCAATGATCAATTGATCAACAGTTGTGCTTTCTGCTCTCACATTCGGCAAGTTACACAGATATAAAGGATATAGCGATTGATTTAATTCGGAAATTTTCTGTATCATATTTAGATTTGCTGTTTAACGTTTTTCTTGCAAAAATGTTTCTTTAGGCTTTTTATTTCTATATGTGCATATCACTTATCAATATATCCGTTGAAGCATGGCAGCTTTGGATCAAGCATTTGCTGACTTTCTTTGCTTGCCTTATCAAATGAAATGGGAATTCAAGAGGATGACGAGAAAAGCCATCTCAAATTTCATTCTCCTTCATTTTAAATCACATAGTATATGCATCCTCTTTTTATTCTGACATGTTTCTAGAATAGATTATGTCATACGATATTTTACTTTATTTTTCGCTGTGATAATCTGTTCGAAGCACTATGAAAATTGGTTCAATTCATGATAGTAAATGGAGCGTTTGTTGAGTATTATTTAGTTCAACGAAAGAAATACCGTGAAGTTGGAATAATTTGCCAGTCTTGAAATATTATTACAAATCAAAATGTGCTCAATTATTTTTATTATGAATAAAAGCGTTTATCAGCATTTTTAAGATGCAAACAAAAAATATTTAAACCGAATATTACTGGTAATAAGAAGATGCGAAAGCTTTTTAACAGTTTTATGATATCGAAATAACGGACTGATAATAACGTCAGGAATATTTTTTCTAACTTTTTGGCATGATTTAATCGATGATTGACAGTTCTTAAAAAAATAGATTACTTCGAATCCATTTGACTATAAATGTGCATTGAAAAATTCTCCAAAAAAATTATAATTTTTTTAGGAAAAAGACAAAGTTTTTGTTCTCACTTTATCAACAAAATATCTCTTGATTTTTGAATTAGATAACTTGAAAAAGATTATTATATTGAGATGAGTGCTCTTTCAAAATTTCGCAAAATAATTTATGGCAATATTATTACTGAATAAAATTTTAACTTTCACTTCACACACCTAGAGAATATTTTATGTTGAGAATATTTTCTCTATGATTTAGTAGACTGCACAGCCTTTAACTTATTTTTTGTTATAGCAATTTCCTTTTTATTAAAGAGAATCGAAATTTAGAAAATTCCGAACAAATATCATGCAGTTCTATTTCAAATATACGTTATACTGTTCAAATTGGTCAAATTTCATCACTCTCGACGAAATTCAGATTACTTCTTCTTCTATAATGAAATAAAATTTATGTTATCCATCGTTTTTGTAATTTAATTTTGAAGTGCTCTTATTTGCAAGTGACTTTCACTATGTCATTTGAGATGATTTCTTATTTTTACTCCTAAGTCTCTAAATTTTCTATTTGAAATAATCATCTGATGAATGCAGAATCCAGTTTCTATTGCAGAGAGATGAAGACGAAGTGTTTGGTACATTAAAATTTTTGAGGACCGTAGCTCCTTGTACTTGCATCGTTCGAATCAAAGAGGCAATGCACTCTTTTAGCCATGCAAGTGAACATTTATAAAGCAACAGAATACATGATAATATACATTTTTTTTCTATTTAGAGAAACCTTTTATGATATGATGCCTTTATGATATTATATTTTTCGTTTGTTATAAAAACGCATGTTAATATGCATATGCATGCATGCACATTTGTCCACTACTTTCGTTTTAAAATTAGCTTTAAATCGTTTATTTTGCATTCCTATTTTAGCGGTGATGAAGAAGATTTTCAATCGAAAAAAACTGAAAAAATTGAAATCAGATCAACATGAGAAGCTAAATGAAAATTTCA
Source organism: Dirofilaria repens (assembly GCA_008729115.1). Taxonomy (NCBI): domain Eukaryota; kingdom Metazoa; phylum Nematoda; class Chromadorea; order Rhabditida; family Onchocercidae; genus Dirofilaria; species Dirofilaria repens. The sequence goes on from SNRZ01000105.1 coordinate 209,248, forward strand.
GTATTAATGGAACAATTACTCTCGCAGCAAGCGGTACTTTCTGTCAGACAATCACTGATCTCAGGTAACGCTCTTTTTTCCTCATAAAAGACTTTTTTTCATACATGTTTTGGATATCTGCTCTTCATTATTATAACTTCACTAAAATTGTAAAACTTATAAAAATCCGAAATTTCAGGGAATCGACAATTGTAGATGAATGTCACAGTTGTTATGATGCTGCATCATCATCAGTAGGAGAAGAATATCATTTTGATGAAGAGTTGGATAAGCATATGATGCAAACCATTGCCGATGTCAAATATGTCAAAAAAAGACCTAAATTTGTTGCGGTTGGTAAGTTCCCATTAAAATAATAATTCTAATGGTAAAATATATTCATGTATATTTTTCCATGGAACAATTTCGCAGTAATTTTATTATAAAATATTAAGAATCGATTTACTAGTCTTGAAGATTTATTTGTGATGATTAGCTTCTTGTAAAATTAGATCATTTCTGAAAATGTAAAATGACGAATAAGGAATATTATGGTGAAATAGCAAGTTGAAATAGGATTTTATCTAATAATATATTAGCTATTATGTAATCAAAAAAATAAAGAGAAACATTCAAAATAAACGTTCAGAAACATTGCGGAAATCTCAACTAAGAAATAAGCGAAAATATTAACAAACATTTTCAAAAGCTCCTTAGCAAATTAAACATTGTAAATGATGGAATACTTCTGGACGAAATATGAATTATGATGGTGGCAGAGACTGACAAGTTCGAAACAGATAATCAAATAGTTTAGCTCTTCATCAATTAAAATCTCAGTTAATTTCGTTCAGGTGAAGTGAATTTTCAACGTGAATGCTTGGATGCCCATAACGCGGTAAGAGCACGCTACGGATGCCGGCCATTGATATGGTCTCAAGAATTATGTGATCTTGCTCATTCTTGGGCAGTTAAACTGGCTGAACGAGGACGGATATTATTTCCAGAACTTCAGGGTAATATTAATATTACTCACCCATAAGATACTTCTGAAAATTCGAAATAATCGAAGTCACAATTATAAGATTTTTATTGCAAAGTACTTCTCTTTTGAAAAGAATGTGCGAAAAAATAAATTCGTTAATAAAAAGATTCATGTAATTTCATATTAAATTTTTTGTGACTAAAATTTTGCGGAAAATTTTTAATATTTTAATGCAATCGAAAAACCGTTTTATGATTATGAAGTAAACATCAACTGAACTATTGTTAGGAGTAGGCGAAAATATAAAACTAATGATAGTTGATGAGCAAACTCATCTGCCTTCTGGTGCTGAAATTACCGAAATTTGGTCCCGCGAAGCAGAAGACTTCGATTTTGAGAGACCTCGATGGAATCCCAGTGAGTTCACTGTTTTTCGAAGTTGTTTTAATTCTTGAACTTTCGAAAATCTCATGTCACTTTTTCTTGATTTCTATATTCACCAAAAAAAAAAAAATTAAATATTTACTATTGCGTAGAGTTCGGTGATATTTGCAGAGTCTTTGAAGTTGATTAAAATTTTTGCTCTTTTGCACATTTGTTTCCACGAACTTCATCAAGAATTTTTGTTCAGCATTTATGCAATGAAACAAGATTGTATACTTTTCTTTTGGAATCATTTGCAAGCTGTACTTCAAATTTATAAGTTATCGAAAAAGTTTTGTACTTGATTCCCTTCCTTGAGGACACGAAGCATCGCTTGTAAATATTGATTCCGTATGAAAAAGCGACGATTTATCTGGAGAATTTTATTGGAAACAAATTTCATAGATTTACTATTTCCGGAATTCTTCTAAACAATGATATTTATCTTTGAAGGCTGGTAGTAAAATTACTTTAAAGGGAAATTAAAAGAACATTATTTACAGATTTTATAGCTGAATAGTCGAGAAAATGAAATGAATTTAAATAGTTTTCTGAAAAACCGAGAGTCGAAAGTCTATTGCTTCCCAAAACTTCTCAATCTTGAAACTTTTCGAAATTTTCCAAGTTTAAAACTATCAGCTGCCAAAATTTTAGATTCTTAATTTGTTTTACAAATTTTATGAATAAATAATAATTAATAAATCATTTATCATTCAATCAATTTATATCTAAATCAAATTTGGATTCTCACCATAAAACTATCAGTGCAATTGCTTCGAAACTTTTTTAGAAACGCAGCATTTCACGCAAATAGTTTGGAAAGAAACGTCTGAAATGGGCATTGCCCGACAGTGGAATACCAAAACTAATTGTGTTGCTACTGTCGCCATGTATCGTCCTTCCGGTAATTCCAACGCTCCAGGCAAATTGAATGCTTTCTCTTCTTATCATTTATAGATTAAGTCGATTAGTAAAGCCATAATTATGCAGTGTGAGAAAACTGATATTATCGTTATTGTGTATCATCATTTTTTTTAATACATACTTAGTAAAAATCAATCTAATCAATTTCCGAATACAATATTTATTTTCAAGCAATAAATTACGCATTTTTGCGATTCAAGAAAGCTTTTGAATTGCAGGAGAGTTTCAAATAAATATACCATCAAAAGTATATTTTGATGAAACTCCGGTATTATCCGATAATGTATCGCATGACACTGTTTCCGCATTGCAACATTCTACAACCGCTCAAGAATCAATGCTTCAAAATTTATCTTCTTTTGATAATAAATCTAAGGTTTCTGATTTATAAGTGAGATAAATACTTGATACTTATGAATTATTGATTGAAAAGATTAAAGTCGTTGTTCTGATCTTATGCTAACAAATGAATGGCTTGATCTCTACAGATAATTTAGACGACCGAAATGAGGGTGCGAGTTAAAAATATTTAAGAGCGCAGACGAAGAATTTTTGCAATTATGGCACAATTAATTTTCAGCATTATTTCAAAATACAGTTACATTTTTCTAATTTTTTTGAGGAAGTTGTTTAGTCTTCTTAGCCGTCTAATCATAATTACTTATACAACATATTTACGTTCCATTTTATTTGTTTTCACTATTTTATAAGATTGTATTTTGGACTGTATTGCTTTAACTGCCATATCTTTATTGTTAATACTTTTGGCGATTGGTGAGATATATTTATAATCGTTTTTGCATATTAATTTTCAAAGCTTTTTATTATAATCAAATTTTAAATTAAATTAGTGCATGACGCTGGAAGCAAATGCGTGAAACTTCTCACCTAAGACACAAAATCATTTTTTAGGGGCAATTTTTTTTCGAAAAATCGAATTCATAATTTTTATCATTTATATTAATCGTAATATTTTAACAATTATTACAAATGTATAAAAGAAATAATTATTTTACATTGAAATTTGAATATACGAAAATTTGAACAAATCCACCGGAGACAATATGATTGAATATCTGGTGTAATATTTATAATGGAAAAACAAAATAGATCAAAGTATGATCATAAATAGACTTTAAATATGTATGCTTGAATTAGAAGAAATGCAAGAAGAGTTAATTGTTCATACTTATTTTCTTCAACTAAAAAAAATTGGTCGGAAAAAAAAAGTTGGTCATAACATTATCGATGAAACATATATATGAAGTAGAGAGAACGACGTATTATATGAACAAGCAAAGAGGAGGCAACTTAAGGAATGATGATAGCCGTTTTGAGATTCACATCTTTGTGAAGAATCATCCTTCTTTTTTAATTGTTATTATTTTACATATTGAAAGATTTGAAATTCATTTTTATTTGTTATTGTCATTTATCCACTTCACACATAATAAATGCATCCATCAGATGAATTTCTTCTCTCTTCACTTCCTGATAAATCCAACAGATTCAATATTATATCTGTGTTTCCTTTCACGCCCATTACTTTGCTTTTAACTACCCATTACTTTGTTTTACAAAAGTATCAGGCAATAAAAGGAATTTTTGTTTTAATCAAAAAATTCATTACTTTCATAGTATATGATAATTGAATTTCATTCTCTTTTTCATAGGAAAATGATTCATTTTTGTTCGATCAATTGAAGAAGAGAATTACGATAATCTCAATCATCCTATTCCTTATTATGATTTTTTCATGTTTAATTTGGAATTTAAATTAGAAAAAAAAATCGAAAACCACAGGAAACCAGAAATAACAAAACATGGTTAAGAATTTTCACAAAGCTTGAAGTATAAAAAGTGACCGCTCTATCCAAAACAGTTGAAAAAACGGAAAATGTATGATTCTTCCGTTCGATAAAGAAACATCTACAATGAGAATAATATAATAGATTGCATGCATGTTTTAGAGTTTTCGATTTCGTCTGTGCAACATTCATTTCAAAAAAAAAAAAATATTTATCAGTTCATCAGCATCGTTTTAAAGTATGCATGTTCTTGAACGATATCGTTATCAATAAACAAACAAAAAGTTTTCATTCATCTTATTTTTCAGAATTTACTATGGGAAAAAGGCTTCTTGTTGCTTTTTGCTGACAGCTGCAAAGCTTTTTCCATTCGTCTTCCTCTTTCTCTTTATTTTTTTTGAAAGAGAAGTTTGAGGAGAATTTTTGGACTGCAAGAAAGTCTTGATCTTTTCTTCATTTGCATGCAAATAAACCTTCAGATGGTGCCTGATTCACTCTAGCATACCCTATTAGCTCTACGCTTTTTACGCTCATTTTTTTTGAAAGGTGAAAAATGCATGGGAAGTATTTTGGTATGGTATGAAATATTTTCCAGGAAAGTTTTACGATCTCTCTTGCAGACCAGTTTTTTGAATAAGCAAAATCACATAATAAAGCCATTTTTTAGAAAGATTAAAAGCATGAATGTACCCAGATGTTTCTCTCTGCAAATATTCATGATACATTTTGGTAATAGCGATGCTTTACTTTTTTTCAAGAGTTCAAAATTTGTTACGATTTCCACTTCTTTGCATCTTCTTAAACGGTCTAAATAGTTTCGAGAAATTTTCGACTTTCATAATAAAGTACTTACAAAAAGATCATCATTTATTTGAAAGAGAAAAGGAGGATTGAAGTTTCAGAACGATAAGTATTTTAGCATTGAACTTTCTGCAGGCCAGGTTCTTGATTCAATCTAGTTTGAAAATAAATTAATTTAAGTTAATAAAAAATTTGCAAAAATAAAAAGAATCCTGCATAGCTCTCCCTTCTATTGCTAATCGTTAATATCTCATTTTCTTTTCCTAGTCATACTTATCTCTTCATTTTTGAAATAACTAATTAAGATAAAGATTCGGACATTTCGAAAGTATCTTGAATGTGTATTTGCTGTAGTGCATATTTGCTGTAATAGACAATATGCTATATACATGCATGCATGCATGCACAGCTGTACCCAAAACTATTCATATAGCAATATCGTTTCTTTCTGAATGTTTTTCCGAACGAGAAATGTGAATTGTTTGTTATATGGAAAGCTTACCAAATTCCACATGCCAGATAGGCTGACTATATGGCATATTGATGAAGTTATCGTTATCCTTAACACTTTTTGCTGCCTTGCAATCATACTATCCATCTTAATTGATCGCTATCAAAAAAAAAAAAAAGAACGAAAAGTATGTTCAAGAATAACAATTAAAATTCACTTATACCGGAACAATCCTTTAAATTCTGAAGCAAATATACCGTTAAATTTCTATGCGTGAAAAAGAAGACATACTTCGACAACTTCATCGAAGTATTCAGTTCGTTATATCTCGAATATATATGCAGTATTTCAAATAGCCGATTTTGTCAATTGTTTCATACTATATGGAATATCATCAAACATTCGAACTCGCAAAACTTTTTCAAAAAGTTGGATTGGTGTAAGCAAGTGAATCTCATCTACTTCGAAGAATGATCAACTTTTGCTTATTTATTGATTTTCTTTTTGAATTTGATTGTGAGTTTCATTATTTATGTTATGCTGCTTCTATTAACCATATTATAATATTTTATTTGAATGGGAAACTTCGAAGCTTGCAAACATCTTCCTCGCACAGCTGGCTGTTTCTGGAAGAGGAAGTTGAATTAAACTATTTGAGTAAATTTATAAATGTTTTCCATTTCTGTTTGTGACAAGAACTGTTGTAATAAAGAAACACATATGCAGCGATTTCCATTTAAAAATGGTTATGTATGCAAATGTGCGGTATATTTTGAGTGCTTTCTACGGAAAACGAATAGTTCCTTTTTTGCAATTATTCAAAAATAGCAAAGCATTCATTTTTCATATTTTGATAGTCATTCCATTGTAAAATCATACTGATATGCAAATTTAGCAAGAATTAAAAATTATGTCCAAAAGACAAAGCCGTGCATTTTTCTTTTCGTCAATATCCAACGGATGACGAAGCTAACTTTAATCATTTCTCCGAATTGCAAAAACTCAAATTTATTGAAGGTAGTCATAGCACAAATAAAGAAAACAGAAAACAAAAGCAAGAAAATTTATCGACGCAGAATTGAATAGCTGAATGTTATAAATAATTTGAAGTAAGAAAATCTTCCAATTGATTTTTTAAAACTACGAAATTCGAATTTTTAATAACCGAAATATTCCATATATAAATATATATTTTGAAATTCCAAACTTTTATATGACATTGACAAAGTGAATCGTCAATCCATTTTTTTGATTTCACTTGCCCTGGATTTCTCGAGGCATTAAAGTTTTAGTGAATAGTTTAGCAATTCATCAATGAATCAAATTTGCACTCACTTCAGGCGGCTTACTACAAAATGCAATGCATTGATTTAATGTTTTCATTTTAACAGGCAAAATTTATTATTCACAATTTGAAGTATTAAGGTTTTGTCGATTAAACAAATTCTTTCTTAGCTTCTTCGCTCTAACCGTTAAATTCACCGGCTTTTTCAATAATTTCAAATTTTATTTCCTTATAGATGAAAATAGAAATTAATGGTCAACTGCAGAAATGCGGTTGCATGAGGAAGACAATAAAGTGATGAAATTAAAAATTTAGTTCAATTTTAGTTATCAGAAACATTCAACAAAAATATTCTTTGTTTGATATTACTTTCGGACAGTGCATGACTGATGCCATTTTATTCCCTTTTATTCGAATGTTACAAGAAGCATTCCTTTATGTGCGTTCCTTTTCAAAAAAAAAAATTTATTTTTTATTTGACCCTTATTTTTATTTTTATTTGATCAAATTGAACTCATCAAATAAGAGATATATATTTCAAATCTCTCAATTCGAAGTTTGAAATTGATGACGATGTTTTGCAAAAAACAGATTGATCTGACGACCAATTCAAAATTATTTCTGTTTTCAATTCTTTTTGCAATGAATAGCATTTATTGAAACTGCTACTGATTCAGTCATCACATCATCGCATTCATTTCACGAATAAATCGATGATCTCATGTTTTGGATTTTAACTAATCTTGTTGAATAAAAACATCAATAAATACCAAGCAATCACTTATCTTTTATCATAATTGAACTTCCCATTACGAGAATTAAGTGAACATATAATATGTAAATTTTACCAGCAGTATCCAACAAATTCCAAAAAGGATAGTTCTGATCGGTTAAATATTTCGTTAGTATATGCGCAGAAATGATCGTTTTCCCAAGCCGCCGTCCACAAAAACCGACATTTTTTTTGCTGCTTTTTACTATTCGATCATAACTTTCTTTCTAACAACCCAATCTGTCTACACACCTATCTATCTTGTTCCCTTTCCCTCTTATCATTTCGTCTTATTCTCACTGACAAATTTGTTATAAAAATATCATATTGAATTCATATAGTTCTAGTCATCTCAAATTATTTACTTTTGTGATTTTTATGGCTTTTCAAATTTAAAAATCGCTTTGTATATCTTAAAAAAACAACGATTGTAATTTGCAATATGCTAAAGTTATGATATAATGATATTGGAAATTGAAAGTTTCGTCACCCCAGCAAAATTAAATGAAGTAAAGCTGAAAGATTTATTTTATACTCTTGTTTATGTAAGTATTTCTAAAGTGGTTTACATAGATATCTCCAAAGTTAGTGACGTTAATTAGTTTGTACATATATAAATGTTTTAATTTCAATCTATCATCTTTGCTTCTTATTCGTCCTGAACGAAGTCGATTATCTTTACCTTCCTTCAAATTTCACCGTAATTCCAAGAGCAGTAATAGAAATACATCTTGATACATTGGAATATTGATATGAACAGTGTCCAAACTCAATTTCATTACACAGAAGCCAAGGCTTTTTGGATTTGAAATTTTCATCATTAGTAATAAAAAAAGCTGGAGATGATGAGAGGAAAAATAAAATAAGTTAAACAAATATAAAATTATTTATTAGAAGAAAAATTGATTATCGAAATTAAATTGAGGGAATTAATTTATACAAAAACGAGGCTGAAGTACTAAGAATTGACAGGTGTCGGTTGTTGATGAGATATGGGTGAAGAAAAAGGACGCGTGACGACTCTCATAAAATAAATAGCAGTATTTATAATCAATGGAAACGAATTATAAGACTTAAAAACGATTATAATAGAGATACTGCAGAACACACTTCTTCCTGGAACTTGCCATCAAAAAAGGAGATCTTTTTTTATGGAGGACAAAGTACTTTAGATCGGACTGTTTTTTTAATTACGGAAGTGAGAGGAAGAGGGTTGTTATCAAGTATCGAAGGACGTAATCAGCTACTATTTAACTTCTCCTGCAATTTCTCTCTTCTCTTATTCTTTTGAATAAAATCCAACTTTAGTTTAAATCCTGTTAATAGCAAACAAACTTATGCCCTTTCCCTAAGCATTCAATTTATTCTTTTTGTTTATTTATTTTTTAGAATAAATTAATTTTTTATTAAAACAATTAATGTACGTAATTTTATCACTATCGATTTTATTTATAACTCTCATTAAAAACAATTATTTCTGCTAGCTCATCGTAAATATGCATCAGCTGATGAATTCTTTAATCATTTAAACTTCATCGTCTTCTATATTTGTTTAAAAAAAAAAAAAAAAAAGGAAAAACCCATTGATGAAAATATAATTTGCCGCAATTTCCATTGACATATGTCTTCCGCTCTTCACCTCATTCAGCCTTATTTCAGTCATAATAATTATTTTTTTTTTTCGTTTGCCTTCGACCATTATTATCTTTGAGAACACATCTTTATAGCAATCTACAGTCATTTTTTATTACAATATATCATTATCTTGTTGTCTCGAAAATATTGAGTCCTAAACTTTTAAGGTTCACTTATTATTATTTGAAATGTTATGGAATTTAATTTAATCGTTCAAACATATTCTTCAAAAATTCAACATATTCTTAAACTTTTAAATCAAGCTGCAATCAATCATCTTTCAAAATTTCCGAAATTTGTTAGATCATTGTGAACCAAAATTCGATATTTTGCAAACAGCTAATAATAACATTTCCGATGATCATTTTTTGTCAACTACCAAACAAGCCGCAGATTATAATCGATTAGCGACAAGTTGGCTATGAATCAAACATTCTAATCTAGATGACACACTTTTATTAATTTCGATGAAGTCCAATACTTCTTCATACAGAATTTCTTAGTTCGAAGTCTCGCTTATCTCATTTTAGATCCATTCTGGCAAATAAGAATTTATCACTGGTGGAACAAATATTTAAGAAAAACATATGTTAAAAAAGATTAATTTGAAATTTTCTGTAATAAACGTCTAAAATAAACTCTAAAATATACAGTTTCGATAAAAGACCCGTGAAATTCTTTTGTCAAATTCTTACCACAAAAAAGATAACATCATTTGAAATTGCTAAGATTATGCTCCAGTTCGATTGCCATCGTAACTCTCATCAAAGTCTTAGCAAGACAAATGTCTTCAGTCGACTTTCATGCTTTAATCTGATTTAGCTAAGCTTTTTAATTTCTGCACTTATATTTCTAATCAAAGTTTGAAATCTTGAAAGAAAACAAATCAAATATTGAATATCGAAGTCTAATTGTTAAAACATTCTCGAAATTTGTAGAGTATTCTGAAAATTAAATTTTTACTATGGAAAATTTAATGTTTATTATCCATCGATTTCTATCATAATATTCATTCTCTGTTGTTAATTACAATTGTAAATGCGATTTTTCATTATTAATTTTAGCTCTGTCATTGTTGAAAAGCTACCGGAAAATTACAAACGATAAACGTAAAATGTGGTGTTGAATGCGATAGAGATGATGATGTATGATTTTTTGATGCTTGCAAGATATTTCGCTTCAATTTAAGCTAATGGAATCATTGCTTGAATATATATGTAGAAAGGCAAAGAAGAAACCAATGTTTTAGGTTGAAAGTAGCTTTTAAGTAGTTAACGAATTGAATTTTTAAAATTGCAGCCCATAAATCTAGCACTTCAAAGAACGTGTCTACCTCCCACATAGCCCCTCGATCCAGCACTATTTCATCGGCGCATATTGCATCATTTAGTTCGATTTACGCACTCACCTTTCAAGAATCTCATCGCATTTGTCCTCTATGTGTCTTCTCATTTGTATCCCGAAATTTTTTTCTTTTTTAGTGTTAATTTGAATATCAAATCACAATTGCATTTTGAACTATTGCAATATGCAAATGAGTGCTATCTAATCCTTCTTATCTTTAAGGATTTAAGAAACATTACAAGAAGCATTCAAAATTTTTCACTAATTTTAGTTCATTTGTAAATATGTAAAAATTTCACTCACAAATGAAAAATATTCTTGGTAAGTTACTTTTTGAGTACTTCTTATAATGTTTCTTCTCATAATGTTTCTTATATTCTTAAATAGTCGCCTCCATAGAGAGTGAAAGGAATGCATTATTAGAAGAATTTATCTTTCCTTTCAAAATCTGTGAAGATCTTTATTTTTGAAGGCTTTCAAACAAGTTATCTCAGTAAAGTAAAATATGTTAAAAATGAAAATTGCTGACTATTTGAATGCTGAAGATGAGAAAATTTTTATATCTATAGCATTAAGTTATCAAACATTTTTTATCAAGCACTAGAATATTGAAACTGTAGCATTAAGTTGTGCATATAGAATAGCATAATGAATAAAGTAAAAATATCAATCATAAATAAACTGTCCGACGACCAACACATCGACCACGTTTTCATGGTCGCTTTTTGCCTGATAATTCATTATTCATTGTTGAGTTTTTCATTTTTATCATACATATCTATATATTAGCGATAGCTAGCTACCTATCTATTCTATCATGGATGTATAATTTCCTTGTTGCTTGAGATCGTCACTTTTATCAAGTTTTCAAGCTCTTTTGTTTAGACTTCCACTTTGTCTTCATACATTTCTTCGCAGAACTTTCATCTCAGATAACTTGATCCAACTATATGTAGTTAATCATACTGAAATGCTGGTCAGGCCTTTTTTTTAATTTAATCATACCTGATATGAATGCAGTTTTAAAAGTTAATGTTCTTTCCAAAAATGAAATTAATCGAGAAAAAGGAATGCGACGTTTATTGGAATATGCGAAACTTTCACTGAAGCTTGCTTATTGAGTTGTTACAACACTAATCACATTATTATTACTCCACTTAACTACTTAACTTTCTTCGATTTTTAAAGCTCCCTGTTTTCATTCATTATTGCTTTGAATTGATTTAAATTCTGAATTTTTCAACCAATTCTCTTCTTATTTTATCTTTTTCGACACAGATGATTATATGAGTTGTATCAAATTCTGTTATCAACACTGAATCACAATTTTCCCACATAAAGTTAGCTAGAAATTCATTCAGCAGTAGTTCCTGAATTGTCTCATAACGAATTCTTTGTTATTTATCGATGTTTATTCTTTTATTAGCAGCTTTCGATTCTCATCAATTCCGTTCTAAATTTTATTACGTCGACTATTTTACTTACATGGAAATAAGACATGGATATCGAAGTTATCCTGATTGATAAGTTATGAAATTATATATATCGTTACGATTACGCTTTCTGTTCTCGCTAAAGTTGATCATTAAACATATTAGATACCGCTAATAAATTTCTTCCTTAATGATAAATTTTTCTTCCTTATGATAAATTGAATTTGATCAAGTAATAGTTGTACGATTATTTCTAAAATGTTTTCTACTAACATTTCAGAAGTGTGTCAAGCCGATAAGAAAATCCTTTTAATCTGCATAAAGAAAAGCTCTGCGGGAAGTAGCTCATATAGAATAAAGTTTTCTAAAGGCCGCAGAACTTTTCGTACTAGGTTTGCTTCAAAATTTGCTTGAAAAATGATGAATTTTACTTTTTTTTGTCAACTTTTTCCAAAGCCTATGTAATTTCTAAATAAATCTAAATTTATGGCGGTTTCCTTTTAAAGTAAATCTAAATTAAAAGTACTTTCATTTTATTCTAAAACTTTATTTGCTTTAAGTTCCTTACCGCTTACGTAAATAATTTTGATATTTATCTTTTCATTATATCATAGGAATTCTAATTTTTAATTCTTAAATCAATGAATTCTGCTTTTAACGCATTTTTGGTGAATAATGCATTGTTCAATTTTAACCACTACATCCTACAGAAGAAAAATCTGCATCTTACAGAAGAAGAATTGTTGGAAGTAAGAAAATTAGTTGAAAACTAATGATGTCAAAAAGATTATCTGAATATATAACGTCAACAAAAATAGTTTCGCTGATGAGGTAATTGAGGATTTAGTTTGTCATACTGTATCGCTGGCATTTCATTTTGCTGTTGATCCGTTTTCACTACGAACAATTCCGCTACGAATGAAAAAAAAAGACTCAACACTATTCTAAATACTTCAATATTTATCCATTTTTTTAATTTTTTATATAAATTGCTAGAAAATGAAAATTATTATATTATCAGTTTATTATACCAAGCTATTAATTTTATTTAACTATGAAAGCTTGCAGTTGGGACACTGTAATTAACTCAATTCTATAAGCATTTTTATGCTCGATGCGGTGTTATTAATTGCTTGACAACGGTAGAATTTTAGCTCCTATCTCAATTTAGTTTAAACAACCAAAAAGCAGTGCTGATGTCATACATATTAGCTAAAAGTATTGTCGAGATCAGTATTTACTCTCATAACTAATCAGGGAAATTTGCTTATTGTAATGCTGACTTCTTCACTGTCATATTGCATATATTTCTACAAAGTCAGTTCTTCATTTTTTTTTCCACAGTCTATATAGAAAGAATCTTCAAGGCATTTGTTGGTTCCATCACTTCGAAGAACCTTTCGTAAATGTTCGAAAACAATGACCATTAAACAAATGAAATGTATTGCATAAAATGATTTCAAATTTCCTGACTTAGGTCATGGTCACACTCTATAGTGATACTTAATTCTGTCAACTTAATTACAAATGATCTTTTCAATTTCTGCGAATGAAGTATGATGGGTACGCTAATTCTGGTGAGCAGATACTGAATGCGGTCTGTCTTTTGAAATTGCAGAATTCTGTTATTGCGCTAAAATTCCGCATAAAAGAGTAAAAATTTGTTGATCATAGAAATTTCGAATATTAGAGCAACTTTCTTTTATATGATGAATTTCGAAACTGGGTCACACACCTTTTCCAATTTATTTTTTAATTTCTGAAACTTTAACAAAACTCCAAAATAATCTTTGCTGAACTCGAGAACTGTTTGATAAATGACAACTGTTGATTCCAAATGATTGGCAATCAATGGCCAGCTGCACACCAAACCAATTTTTCATGTTATTGAACTTGACACTTAATTTGCAAGAAATTACGAAATAATATGACATGAAATAATTCATTTAACGGATTTATAGACGATTAACAATTAAGTTTGGTGATTTCAGATGAATGAATAAATTGGATAATTACAGATGAAAGGAGGATGAGTGAATTTATGAGCCACCACGATCTCCTCATCCTCAAAATTTCGTCATATCTTGACATTGCTAAGCCAGCCCAGCCATCGATACCGTGTAAATGTTAAAGGAAGATCTGGTGGATAATTGAATGATGAGAAAATAAGATAGCAGTCTGATGAAGTATGAGTCACTGATCTGCTTCTCTTTGACACACCCATATCATTGATTAAGTCATCTTAATCAAACTCAGTGCTCGTCTTTGATCTTTCCGATTTCTACTAATGCTCACTTGTAAGTTTGACCCTTCCTATATACCTCATCTTCCAGAAAGTGAAAAGCTCGTATCTTAATTGACGAAGACATTTCCTCTATTTGAATTAGGTTTTTTGAATCTTTTTGTGGGAACTTCTGTGCTTACAAAGCCATTTATACTGAATTCTGAAAAATGTACAGTATAAAATTCAAATCTTCTTGTTAAGAATGCGCTGACAAATATAAAATTCGAATTCTATTTAACTTACCGTTTGAACCAAACAATTTCGATCTTTGATTTTTGGTTAATATTCTACTTATTATATGATCTGTTGTTATCATGCCAGAAAATTCTAATTTAAAGATTGATGGCAGAATATATCTTCAATATACATTTCATATTTCTGACATCTGTAATAATTATGGCTGTTGAAAATTGTGCATGTATATGTCCAATTTGTTCATTTTTCCTGTCAAATTAAACGATGCGGTAAATTTCGAATTCTTAATATATGAATATATTAGATCAACTGAATATTTTGATATTATTTGAGGGACTTTTACAAGAAATATGATGATATAATTTGGACGACCATTGTGATAATAGGACGAAAATTTGATTATTCGGTAAAGAATGAGAGAGAAAGAAGCAAAGTTCAAAAATTGCCCCATTTTGCATAGTCTCTCATTTCAGTATAAGCATGATCTGGAAAGTTTTCCAGGATGAGACTAGAAATGAATTTCAGTTTATTGAGGGAAAAAAGGATTGCCTTCATGGGAAATGCTCCCCAAGGGTCATCTGTCGTTTTGTCCTGAGTGCGAACACAGTATATTTGATACCAAATACCTCTTTCGCCTCTATCGTCCTCTCTCTATCCCTGTTAAGGAGGCGGGCGGTAACTGCCCGAAGGCGTGGCGCGCATGTATTATTGGCGAAGATCACGGAGATGGACAAATACGTAGGCATGAAGCATATGTGCACTATCCTGTACTTCTCTCCTGATAGGGTGGCGTATTTCTGATCAACATGTCCATCTCTAAGTTGCAAATCATTATTCATTGTATCGTCGTTATTTCCGACTGCATAACTGCTTTCTGATTTGCTCATCAGTTATTAAATTTTCTATTTGTCAAGTCATCATATCTTCTTCTAGTTGAGTGACAGTGGCACAGGACAGTATTCGCATAACTTATAGATATCGTTCACTCATAGCTGTTTCTTCTCCCAATTTCCACTTCAATTTCTACCATCAATTCTAAATTCTTTGTAGTAATCATTTCTTCCGATCAACATTGCGAATCTCTCTAATTTATAATTAAAATACTTATGCATATGAAATTTAATATTATCATAAAACTGTCATCGTGAAATGTTGCTGCGCTCTATTTGGAAATATAGCATGTCAGGAATATCCGATTTTCCGGGAAATACAGATGTGAATTTAGATTAATCTAATGTTATGTAGTAATCTTGATGGACTGATCATTTGAATCAGGTGTATTTCCATAGTGAAAAAATAAGATTTGAAGTTCTACATTTCATTTCATTTCTTACACATTTTATTTGTTCTGAAAATTTCATCACTTTCTATTGAAACTGTTAAAATTTCAATTTGTGCGTCAGAATTGAATTCCAAAAGTAATTCTATACAATTTTTATATTATCTGATGAATCAATGATTTTAAATTTATTTCCGATTAAGAAAAATTAAGAAAATTACACGTGCTTTGCAATGAACGCTAATTGTTTTACCGCTATTTTTTTACGGTTTTTTAATTCTTATATTTTATTTTATTTTTTTTACTTTTATATCTGATTATTCCAGCTATCTAATTTATAATTTTTATCTCTCTTTAACACGACTTCATTCTTAATTGTAACTAAACACTTTTTTCTGATACACTACCCATCCGTCCTAACTATTTTATTAAGTTCTTATTGTGATTTTTATTTTTTTTAGCATAAAAATATTTCTCACTAACATTTACACAGTTTCGTTTTTTGTAAACCTTGGAATTCTGATCAAAAAATTCTGCTATCAAAGTTCTGCTTTTATATACCTTGAAGTTCTGCTGTCTTTTTCGCGCTATATCTAAACTTTAATAAAGAATATCTCTTTGAGCTTTCCAGCTTACTTTTATCTGTCTCGAAGATAATTTTATCGAAAGGAAAAAGAATTATCCCCTTTCTTTTTATTAGATCTAATTTTGTTGCGATTTCTTGCAAATGGAAATAAATTATCAAAAATTTTATATAATTTTATTATCTACTTGTAATATTTCAATATGAGTGCAGTTGCCAGATAAGAATCCATGATGTGATTGTGATTTATTCCTTTTAATTTTATGAAATTCCTATAGCAAGTTTGCGACATGGAGAGTTGAAACAATATCTGGTCCTTTTTTACAGTACATTTTATTTAAACTTGTAAAATGTTTATATCTCTTTTGTCGATTAATGTATACCGTGTATGACTTACTTATATGGGTGTACATAGATCAAAAACATGGATAAAGGTGAAGGAATTCTGAAAATTTTCAAAACAAAAATTTTATTCTTCGTAACTGATAGAATTTGTAACAGATCTTTTCTTATTTGATTAATTTAATGAGCTTGCAGTTCTTTAATTTTATCCATATTCCGACCGAATCAAAAACTTTTAAAAGTTGGCTAAATTTTTTTGGATTAGAAAGTTTTTGATAGAAACCATTTTATTGTTATATTAATTTACAGAGATGAATCGAGGTATTCTCAAATTATCATTAATAATTTTATATCTATCTGCAATAAAATTAACTTGGCAATACTAAATTAACTACTGAGTGAATGGAGTTAGTTTATTTCGAACATTAAACTGGGATAGAAATAGATTTAAATTTAAATGAAACCACCACCAAAATTTAAAATATATATTTTGATTTTTGTCAGAAAAACTTTCATATTTTTTAAGTTTTCTTTTTTTCCATTTTCATTTTTTGTCAGTAAAACTTTCATATTTTTTAAGTTTTCTTTTTTTCCATTTTCAAATGTCGTTTCTTTTCCATTTTTAAATTTTTACCATGTGCCTCTGGTGTTCGTCCAACATTTTTTTTATGTTATGTATAAATTTCAGAGATTATCAACAGGAATGCAGTAAAAAATTTTCACTGATTACTGTGCACTGAACGTTCAGATATAATTTAGAAAATTATATATTTAAATACAAATATATAAAGAAACAACTGAGATTGTCTACTTTACCAATACATTCTCCATTGTTTCTCAACAAATATTCTTCTCAAGGTATTATATTTGAGTATTTTTTACGTTGTTTCACTGAGTTGAACTGAAGATTGAAAAGCGGCAGCAAAAAAAGTCTCACTGCGAGTTCATTCGCAGCACCAGAATGCACCATTATCACGTATCGCCAATCTATATTATGATCATGGGATACAATATTCTTCGATTGGTAAGATATTTTTGCATTTTAACTTAAATTTAATTAGTTAACTTACATAAACTGTTCACGTTTCGATCAGTAATTTTTTGAGGGCTTCGCTTATGAATCAAAGACAGCCAACCATTGCTTAAGCTGTAATTGTCATTACCATGTTGACTGGCTTTGTTCTTTATTAATGCAGTCATTTTCCTTTTCTTATTGTTTCTTCCGTCAGTTACGCAGTTCAATACGCTAATACTCGTTTGACGTCTTATACGTTTGCTACTGAATTCCATTGCATTGCTAAAATTATTGTCCTAAAAATGGCAGGGCACGTAGTGAGATAGCCATTGTTTAAAATA
Source organism: Dirofilaria repens (assembly GCA_008729115.1). Taxonomy (NCBI): domain Eukaryota; kingdom Metazoa; phylum Nematoda; class Chromadorea; order Rhabditida; family Onchocercidae; genus Dirofilaria; species Dirofilaria repens. The sequence continues at coordinate 227,127 of SNRZ01000105.1, forward strand.
TGATTCATTCGAATTAAGAGCATTGAAAGCAAAATAAATAACAAGTCGTCAATAAAAGCCGAAGAGCGCAATAATTAAATATAACCACCATTAATGTAACTGTATCAGAAGAAAATTCATTTCATGATAAAGGAACAATTTTTTGTCACTTTAGCAATGTTAATGGAAAATAATTGAATGTTTTTCTAGTATTTTCAGGAATTTTTCCTCAAAAATTTCTTTAAAATAGATATTTTAAAAAAAATTTAAAATGGTTTTTTTTCGATTAAACCAATTGATTTCTTTTTTTTGCAGTGTTCTTGTGCAGGTTCATTTGAAATACGACTGGTTTCGTTGACAGTCGGTTCGAACGATGAATTTCGACCTGAATTGAGGATTTGTCTTAAGCATTTTGAGAAGCGCATTAGCTATAATGGTGAATGTACATTCGGTGAAGTGACACTTGATACGGAACGCTTACGCAACGGGACGAAGATTGAATTCCAGTTTGGATGGCCAGTATGTGCTTGTTTGTCTTTCTTCTTTTTAATACCGATTATTTAATTTGCACTGGAAATAATCTTTTACATTGTTTAGAGGGAAAAAAAAATATTTTTTGAAAAAATATTTTTAAGAAAACGTATTAATCATTCGATATTAAAAATTCCTTCCTTGACTAATTATTCTGACATGAATTTGGAAATGCCGCTTAAATGATTGCCATAGTGATAGCTTTTTTATTGAGAAAGCGCGAAGAAAATCTCGTTTACTCTTGCATGGATATGATGTGAGATGAACCTAAATATGAACTTACCATACTTCTAAATATCTAAATATGCGAAATTTATGAGTTCCAGTTTTTATTGATGACTAAAAATTTTAAAACACTGTGAATGATTTGAGGACATTCTGTTATGGTTTATGAAATCATAAGAAAGCCCCTTAGAAGATCATTAGTTTTCGAAAAAATTGACTGGAATAGGTAGCAGTTGTGAATGTCTTTGACACACTGAATACACACCAAGTTTCTGTGGCAAATTCATCTGAGCAAGTACTTCCAATGAGGCAGCAGCGTGATTGGAAATATGAAATATTCTGATTCTATGAGAAAGTTTGTGATGTTACCGCGTGAAATAACATTGTCCTCTTAACCATTATTATTTCAAGAAAATTACAATACGTTTATTGTAAAATTTTATGCACATATGTTGTTCTTTTCGTGCTTTTCTTATTTTTATGTGCTTTTCGAGGGCGCGACACCAAAGTCGCTGTTTCCCTATGTTTAGAATATAAGTATTATATCCCTCAGCATTACCATATCACATCATCCTTTCCAAGGTTCTTTCTCACGTGTTGCATAAAAAAGTCATTTATATAGTGCAAAAGTTTGACAGAAATAGTATAGTCGGTAAACGAAAATTGGGAGGTGCAGATATTTGGTGTGATTTAGATGTTATGAATTGCGAGAGAGGAGTATTTTATACATAGCATGATACTGCCGAATATTTTGTGTAAAAGTAATGCTAAAGTTCTATGAAGTTTTATCTTGGTGAATTCCCTCTACCGTAAGGTGATTGCATTTTACGAAATTCAGTAAAAAGTAAATTAAATTTATGCAAAACTACGTGGTTTCTGGAGGACATACATTGAAGCAAATTAATTTATTTTTTTGTAAGCGGGAATGAATGAAAAGTATTTCGTTGAAATTTTTCCGTCAATTTATTTTGAATCAAAATATTGATTCTTTAATTTTAGGAATCGTTTACGTTGATAATGGAAGCATGGCGAACCACTGGAAGTACGTTCGTTTCTTATTTTTTACCTTTAAATTAAAATAGATGACATTTGGTTCTTGAACATTGTTTTTTATCTGTAGACTAAACATTCAAAAGGTAGCAACAAAGTGTGAAATTATTTAGTTGTGCAATTACACAGTGCAAGTGTTTATACCGGATTAACTTACGAAGCCTCTACTGTTCTTTCTTATTATCATATACGGCATCTTTTTGATAGCCTTAGTTTAGTTGTATCGGTAGTGGATCTTTGCGGTTGATTACTTTCTTTCTCTTTATCATATATCGCTGTCCTACATTCCATTTTTATTTCCTTTGCCTTTGATTTATTACTTTCCGGGGGATTAATGCTCATAGAGATAACACATTTTCTGTGTAATTCATAGAATTAATTCTCAATAACTGCTAAACTTAGTATCGCAATCTGGCATGTGAATAATCTGAATGACTGCGAAACTCGATGAAATTCAAATTAATTAGATCTTTTTCTGCGTGTTTTTGACCATTTATGAGTCATGAAACTAATAATTCTAATTTCAGACTTGAAAAAACTAATGTCTCATGATGGCTTTCAACGGGAAAATGTACCATCGAGTAAAAATTGGATTGAAGAAACGCTCGTCGGTACAAGTGGTTTTCGAATGAAGATCGCATACAGGATAAGCTGTGCTAGTGATTATTACGGACCACGATGTCTTACATTTTGTCAGCCGATGTCTAGTACTATTGGTCATTTCCAGTGTACATCGAACGGATCGTTGGCATGTTCAGCTGGCTGGGAAGGACCAAGTTGTGACACTGGTTCGTTTCATATTAATGACTCATGATGTATCATGAAATCATCATTCTTGTATAATTATGAATTTAATAATTTCTAAAACAAGAGAAGAATAAACAAAATTACTTCTTGTTGTCTGTGATAAAATTGCTGATAATGTAGAAGGGATGGTTTTCAGAGAGGAAGAAGCGATCATTAAAGATTTAGGCAAATTCTGATAAGATGGGCTAGATTGACATTGCTGTAGATTGGAGATATGCAAACCTTAGGCATTTTTCTGTTAGTATCCTTAACTTATCAAAATCATAGAATATACAGTTACGTTTTATATCTTAATTTTGTATAGCAGTCTTACTAAATTATGACTGATTCCAGAGATTGTAAATAATGTACAATTATAATAGATAAATCTCGAATAGTACTGTTAGTATTTCTGTTCGAATTTCATCCAGCGATATTCAAATATTGGTGCGAGAATCGAAAGTACTCGCACTATGCTATTATTTACATGTTTTCATAGGGTGTTGATTCTTGTTGATATGCATAATATAATGAAAAGCACTTCTTTTCGGTTCTTCTGAATATGAAGCACCTTTCAATGATACCCTCTTCACCATTATATTCTTCATTTATCTCTCGTAATCTTTTTTGTTTGTTAACTGTATTAATATGCAAATAACAAGCAACCATATCAATAGAGAGGGATAAACTGTGCTTTTTTCTTAGTGAAATAAGCACCAAATTTCATCAATTCTCAAAATTTTGCTAGATTTTTTCAATGCTTTTATAACATTTGCTGGCATATATTGAATTGATCATTCTAATCTTTTATCTGAAATTTGAAGTATACTAATTGGCAGTTACGTACCATCATCAAAAGGATCTCGTTTTCTTGATTTTTTCAATTATTTTGCCAAAACATTAAACGAATATTATACTAATAGTTAAAAGTATTCGATTTGCATGAAATGATCTGATTATTGGAATGTATATAACGAAACTTAAGTAAAAGCAGAAAAAACTTAAGTAAGAGACAGAAAACAGCTGTTCAACAAATTTTTAATTCTTAAACGCCATTTTAGTATGATAGAAAATAAGTTGAGATTGAAAGGGACATATTTTACATAATTATGACACAGAGAGTGTGAACAGTTAGCAATTAGTATTGTTTCGACGGTCATTTCCTATTATATTTATTTCTTTCTTCTCTTTGACTTCTGAAACTACCTTTTCCGGCCATCTGTTCATCTCGTTATTACAGATCAAATTCTTGCTTTTATTATTTCCGAAGTGATTTAAACAAAATAATGAAGTGATCTATTATGTCTTTTAAATGGAAAAGAAAGACTTCCTACTTGTTTGGAAAAATAAATCTTTATAGAATCATGTAAAAGACAAATAAGTAAAAAAGCTGCTGCATATGTTTTCGGATTCGTAACTTCATATTTTTCCCTTCTATCGATCTAAATTATGAAATTTTTATGTGTTTAAAGAATCTGAAACATGATATTAATTTTTGTTTGCTTTTTTAAGTTGAATATAATTGCCAGTACAGATAATTATAAAATTTTTTATAGATTATAAATTAAAAACATTAAAAAATGCTTTTAATTTTAATTCTCACTTAAAAAGAGAAACAATTTTTATTAAAAAAAATGCAAAAACACGTGTTTATGGGAAAAATTTTTTCCATGGAAAATACGCGTTTCAATTCAAGTCTGTCAAGAATCATCTATTTTGGAGTTGAAATTCTTTCGTTTTTCCAATTTTCGCAATAAAATCATTATTTTAAAGCACAAATTATAATTGATTTAAAAATTTCTTTGGTAATTGTCTTATTTCATCAAATTATTTTCATCAGATGTTGAAAGCCTCACATTTTTTTTTTAAAAAAAGACATTTTGGTTTTATTCCGAAATTAATTTCAAGTGCAATAAACAATATGTTCAAGCTTCAGCACGCTGTGATAATTGCGTTAATGGTGCATGCGATCGGCCTGGTTCATGTCGTTGCAAAACCGGATGGACTGGATCAAATTGTGATCAAGTAAGCTTTCTTTTATTTTTTTTGTTACTCTGTGAAAAGTGAAATAGATCTTTTTGATTCTACAAACGGAAAGTTACGAGTGATTTTTAATTTAAATTATGTTTGAATCTAAGGAATGTTTCAAGTACTTTTTCCAGTGTGTGAGGTATCCAGGTTGCAAGCATGGTTCATGCAAACAGCCCAATCAGTGTATTTGTGACGAAGGTTGGGGAGGACACTTTTGCAATGAAGGTATTGTATATATATTTTTCGACAGTTTTAAACTTATGTTTATCGAATTTGCACTGAGGTAATAGGATTAGTAATTAAATTGTGAAATTAAACAAAAGCATGCATAAAGTTTTGAAAAATAGTATTTAATTTTAAATATTACACACTGCAGCCCATGTTTCTTACCGGTCGTCAATTTGATAAAATTAAAAGTAGTATTATGGTTTTCATAGAGTGTTTTATAGATTTAAATTATTGTACACGACATCAACCGTGCAGGAATAATGCAACATGCAGAAATACAGGACATGGGCAGTATACATGCGAATGTCCAGAAGAATATACAGGAACGAACTGCGAAACTCGCGTGCAAAACTGTTCGCTACAACCTTGTTCAAATGGTGCTACTTGTGCTGTATGTTGTATTTTTATCTGTGAATTTTGGAAACCAATTTTTGAACAGTGATATTTATAAATTTTAATCAAATCTTAGCTTTCATTTGAAAATTTTAATTATATTTAAAGACTACAGTTTTCATTTTTAACTACTTACACTTTCAGGATATGCCTGGAAATAACTATACTTGTATCTGTCCAAAAGGCTATACTGGTCGTTATTGTCAAGTTGCTGCTAGCTCATGTTCAGATTCACCCTGTCAAAATGGTGCTAGCTGTATGGAAATTCATGGAGCTTTCTTCTGTAGCTGTTTATCAGGATGGACGGGTAGTACTTGCGACATCGAAATTAAACCGTGTGATGGCGTTCATTGTTTTAACGGTTAATTTATTCTTTTGCTTGCTGAAATTTTAGAGAAATTTAAGGATAAAAATAACAGTCATTTATATAATTTTGTTTCCAGTGAGCGAAGTGACAGCAGATTGATATAAGATTTTGTTATTCAAAAACATTGATATACGATACAATTCAAGTTGCAAGGCGCTTGTCGGTAGTATTTGTAATCACAGCAGGGTAGAATATATGCTGGAGATAGTAGTGGATTGTACAAAGATTTTCCGATTCTTTCGCCTGCTGAGTACAGGAAGAGTGTATTGTTGTAAATATTCATGCTTTTAACATTAAAAGAGCAATTAGGATAAGTTTACTACTGGACTCATCATTTAAAAAATTCTTCTGCAATTCCAATTTTCAAAACGAAGCTGCTGTCTGTTGTTTAGCTGATGAGAATTTGACAGGATGCTTCATTACATGGACCTCCCACAGCTGACAGCACTGTAAAACCTACTGCTTCGTTTTCATTTTCCAATTTGAAAAAAAAATAGTCATGCTGAGCTGCCATATTGACCAAATTAACCTTGGTTTGATGAGTATATCGTATAAAATGGCATTTATTCCTCATGATGCCTTCTTCTCTTTTTTAGAGTAATTTTCAACTTTTTTTTTATTATTTTTGAATTGGATTTATGGAGAAACATTGTAGAATTTTTCCTTTTTTCAAGGTTACTTATTTAATTTGTTGTTGCGCTTTTGCTTCAAGTTGATTTATCAAATGTAAATGTGAATATTTATTATTAGTAATTAATTTTTAAATATGATGCTAATTTGAGGAGGAAAATGCATAGAGAGAAACGGTACTAGAGGCTATGAGTGTCTTTGTCCTCTTGGTTTCACTGGAAGACACTGTGAAGAAAACTCTAATGAATGTGCACAAGTAAGTTTGACCTGCGATTTTAAAAACAAAAAAAAAACTATCTTTTTCAACTGCCATTAAAAATATTTTAGTATAAACTTTGTTTTCCTTTTTTTTACTCTTTAAGTGTAAATTCTGGAAGAGTTATTTAAAAGATTTAAATCCCTCAATTCTGGAGAACTTTTTGAATAACTTTTGCTATCCATCTGTAAAATTCTGGTAGATTTGAAATATTTTGCTCAACCCCCAAGGAATTAAATTTTTGTAATACATTTGTTTCAGTTCAATCCATGCTTGAACGGTGGACGATGCATTGATGAAGTGAATAATTACAAATGTCAATGCCCGGATGGATTTAGCGGTACGTTATGTCAAGATTCGACCATTGCTTGTATAAATGAACCTTGCATGAATGGTGGCCAGTGCACTGAATTACAAGGTGGAGGATACTATTGTAAGTGCCGCATCGGATTTAGGGGGATCACTTGTGAAATTACTGAAATCGGATGTGATCTCACTCCTTGCAGGTATATATTCATATTATAACAAAAAAAAAAATTATTTATTTATTGCGGTTTTATGAGATCAAAAGAAGATTTGATCTAAAATAAGAACTAATCGATTCAATAATTATTGTTTGAACTAAAGCTTATATTTTTTTTTGTTGATATCAACAATCTCGGCATTTGTAGGAATGGAGGTACGTGTATCGAGTCACTTAAAGGATTTCATTGCCTCTGTCCACCATGTTTCTATGGTGAAAGTTGTTTACATTTTGAGTCGGAGTGCCGATCACTTCAACATTATAATCGCACCAGAACTTTTGTTTTAAAGATTGAAAATGAACAGCAGGTTATTATTACGCGTTGAAAGAATACAACTAGCCATAACTTATATCTTTTAGAATATCAATTAGTTAGACTATATCATCTCTTAATGTGTAGATATAAGGGTCTGTTTCTGTTGGTCTGTTTTTAAAATTTAAATTACCATGATTTCAGGCTTCAAACAGCGGATCAAGTTTCAAGGATTTAGTGCTTGTATTACTTTCTGCATGTTGTATTCTGGCAATGATATTGGTTTCCGCTATTTTTTATCGACAGAAAGCAGTGAAAACGATATCTTCAGTAGATCCAGTCCTCCAAAATGATCGGAATTCAAAAAGGCTTTCAAAATATTCCGAGCAAAAACCATGTTTGTCCGTATGTACTGGTTCAAATGCTGAAATTAGTTATTTCGAGCGAAACCGAACAAACGGAATTCAAACAGTTCGTTTTTGAAACCTCTTAGCAATGTTTAAGCTTTTGTTTCAATCAGTTTTTATAGTTTAATGAATATTCATATAAAAATAGATTAACCTTTACATATGTAAATTAAACACATTGTGAAGAAAAGTAGATAAACCAAATTTGTAGAATGTTTGTATTAATAAAAATGAATGAACTAAAGCATTTCCAACTATTAAAAAATTCATTGTCATTCATTGTCATTAAAATTCATCATTCATTGTCATTAAATGATTTTTATTTTACGACTCTATCAGAGCAAGGCCATTTTGAACAAATTTCGTTCATGTTTTAATCCTCGTATTCATTTTCATTTCTCTCCTTTTAGTACTCTTCATTGCTGTATGGATATCTGAAAAATATTTAAATTTGAATGTTAAGAACAGTGCATGATGTTATTAATAATAAAAGTGAAAAATGAACAAGAGAATTACATACAGTTAGAAATCAATTATATATTCAACGCTAATTTAGGTTGTTATAACAATGATCTGAGTCTTGCATGAACAGTGGCAATTTCATAAGTTCTTGATAGTTATTGATAAATAGTTTAACTAAAAATATCTCGATACTATATTTGCAGATGTCTGGTAAAAAAAAATTACCACCTTGTTCAAATCGTGAAGACTTCGATTATAATCGTTATGCAACTGAACCTATTGTCAACATGTGGCTACCATCGTTAAAAAAAAATGTGTATGAGGGATGCTGTGATAAGGTTTTTTTTTTCTAATTGGAAAAAATATTGAAACTTATGCATATCCAAATATTGAACCAATAAGGAAATTCATTAAATTAATTTCTTTCTTGCTTGTATATTCCACTAAGTTTCATGATAGGTGGATACACGATATTCAAAGCATTTTGACGTTGCATGTTCATCCTTACCAATAAATACATCTGAAGATGCTGGCAGCTGCTATGAAGAAATTAACGATGAACTATCAGCACCGAAAATAATGGTGGAACAAACAAATAACGAATCAGAATCGAGTACAGTCAACCATAAGATAACTTTCGGATGACCTATAAGGTATCTACAAGAAGGTATCTACTAGGTGGCATCTGCAAGATTTCGTTCATAAGGTGACCGATATACAAACTAATTTATGAATTATTTATCTCAATCAATTGCAAAAATAATATTTTCATTTTTTATCTTTTATTTTTTTGAGCTCAAATTGATCAAGGAAATATAATGCTTTTATGGCATTGAAAACAGCTCATTGTTCAACGAGTAAGTTTTATAGAATTGAAATGCATTACGAATGGATAATTGTTCTATTAACGAATAATTGATGACTTTATCGATTAGACAATTGCTTATCAACCAAATATTACTATTTATTGTTTAATATGTTTCGAACTAATTATTTAGATGAGGTCGATTAAGTTGTGACTTTTTATGCTGCCACATAAAATCATAGTTGTACTTTGTTTCATCATTATTGAAATCAATGTTACATGTTGGATTTCACTTTGACCTAATTGTTTATATTCATTTTGTTTTTATGGATCTCGTTCATTCTCCAACGAGTGTGCCTCAAAGTTAAATTGATTACTTGCATTTTTGAAATGGTATTTATGTGAGCTTTTTGAAATCTCAGTTAATCTAATAAGATTGAATTGACAATCTTTGAAAATATTATTTCAGCTTAAGTTTTGCAAACAGAATTTCTAATTTATAAATGTCTAAAGTAGTAAATCAATTTTCGTAAAATACCGTTTCGAAACAGATCTCTGAAAGCTGTGATGGTTATTAATTGGTGGCTTCTGTTGTGGTATTAGCACCCATTTCTATTTTTTTATTCGCTTCACTTTTCTTCATAGTGCCTGCTTTCTTTTGTTTTTATGCCAATTTTTTTTACATCTACAGAAATTGTGCTTTATTGCTTTTCGTATATTATTTTCATGTTTTTAATATCATCCGTTTTAGTCTTACATCAGTGAAATTTTTAATTTCCGAAACAAATTCATCTTTTATTGTCATAATCCATATTTGTACGTCGGTATTCCTGGAAACTTTTTGGGGTTTTTCATTTTCCACAGCTGATTTTTGTCATTATTTGCCAAAAAAATTTATTGATGAAAATTGAAAAATTTAGTTAAGTTTCCATAGTCAAATTTCATTTAAAAAAATTTTCTAGATTTGCACACACCAAATAATAAGTCGATTCTGTGAAGGAAATTCATTAAGTTTGGTGCAGATATGGAAGTTGAAGGCTATAAGTTCTTATCTTTTTAATAACTGATTTTTAAGAAACGATATAATATTTATAAAATAAGATTTTGTTAACCATTAATAAAATGTAAATAAAGTAAGCTTTAATTGTGCATACATTTTTATTTGTATAATTTTAAGCAATCCTTTCTGAAAATACCTTTTTGCCACTGATACTTTGTGTCTTCTCAATTACAAAAAATCTTTAAAGAAAATTGAATGCTGTCAGATTCGTAATTTGAATCATTTTATTTAAATAACAGGATGGAGCGCAGTGATAATTTGTGTTGAGATTTCTACATAACATTCTTTTAAATACATTGGCATTGAAATAAAACTGTAGTTATAGCACTTAATTTTTTCCTTTATGATATTTTTGACTTATTTTTATTGACGACATTTCCAAGAACTGCTTTTTACTTACAAATATAGCATACTTTTTTCATGCTGTCTTTTGGCAGCATGTGGTTGTTTTCTTTTTTTTTTTTTGCATTTCACTTGTTGGAAAAAAGTTTTTTTATTGTTCTATGATTGTTCGCAATTTTTCTTTACAATGGTATATGTATTTCCTTGTTCTTATATCCTAAATAATAAATAATAGAGGTGCAATGTGCTTCTACCAATTCGCATTCCTTCCTCTCCAATTGTAGTAATAATTTGAGTTCAATTATTTTAAATTCATCGATAATTGTATTGCTCGAAACGAGACATAAAAATTTTATGATCTTTTGTTCATATATTACAATTATTTTTTTCTTTAGGTGGCTGAGCTTCGATCGTCAACTATGTGGATTTTGATAGATAAGGAGGACATTATAAGTGAGTAATTCCTGAGAAATATTTGTTTGAATTTGGCATGTCATTTATTTTGAATTAATAAGAAGGTCAAAAAAAGCTTCGATTGAAATAATTTAAGCGTTTTTTGTCTCACCTTTTTAGCTCAAAAGTTTGATCTAGTTGGGATTGTTCGGTTATGTCGGAATTTTGGTTGGAAACTGTCAAGAGCAAGAAATTTTCCAATTTTTGTAGCATTCGCTTTCAGTACACTCATGAAATCATTGCAAGCGATGTGGCTGAAATTTTAAATTAATTTACGCGAGATGTGGGTATTTCTGGAGTTTAGATTGTAGGTGTGTTTCGGTTCATATTCCAAATACCGTGTGGTTTTTTCAATTTCAGTTGAGTGCCACTGTTGTAGCTTTTGTGATTTAAATATTTTTTTTCGTCAATTTAATGGTACAGTATAAATGGCTTTATGTTAGTGGATTTGTTGCAAATTGCGAGATGATTATTATTAGTCATAGATATGCAGCGGAAGTTTCTTTTTTGAATGAATAAATGCTATCACTTTGGTATTGCCGTTGATTGCTAAATTTTGAAAGAAAGCCCAGCATTAATGTGTGCTGTAACACATGCGAAACACTGATTTTCTCACAATTTTTGAAATTGTATCATTTTGCAATGACGAATTTGTGGAAAAATAGGAGAAATGGAATTTCAAATAAGATTGAATCTCACTAAATAAGGAATTTTGGTATCCGCCTTCAAAGCATGAAAATTAACATAGTATTTTCTGTGTATAATTTTCGTATATTATTGATAAGTGGATTTTAGAGCACAATATCCAAAACTACTCAACAGAAGAAGATTTTAACTTCAACCATTGAACAGTTAATAAGAAAATAAAATGCCGCTGGAGATTTTAATTTGTAATTTGTCATTACAAAAATAAGTTTTTCTACAAATTTATGGTACCTCAAATCAGTTATCTAAAAAAGGGAAGAAATGATGAACATATTCTTCGGTAATTTATTCCTTTAATAGATTCAAAAAAAAAAATGAGTATTTATCTTCGAATTATTCACTACCAGATTGGAAATTTATGACCGAAAATTTTCAAAATTTAAGTGTCTCTTTGTTGAACACTTTAATTTTGCATAAAGTTACTAAATGTTAGTATTTTCCTTGATTTAACATCAAGCAATTCTCAGAATCTTTAGTTTTAATGAAAATCATATTTATTTTGCGAAGAAATAGCAAAAGAATCAACGAGTTCAGTTGGCAATCGATGGTGGCAATCGATGGCTGAGTGGCAAGTTTTAATGCTGTGCTGTTAGGCCAAGGTTCGTTGTCCATCTCGGTCAATGATGAATAAGTTACCGCCCCAGACTGAATGATAGTGTGGAATGGTGAATCACGAAAATACAGCAGAGACCAAAAAAAACAATTTAATCTCTCAATCACCCTATTTATTTAGTAGGGCGAGACCTAATTGTCCACTATTCATCTTATGGGATGACTGGAATTTTCTTCAGAATTTCAGTACTAATGAACTGACAGATCTTCGAAGTTAATTCTAAGCTTTTCTATATTTCCAGTAATTAAGTATAATATAAATGATTGCAGATGACAATATAAATGAAAATAAATTATTAGAAATAGCTTATTTTTATTCATATTTGAAATTAATCGTGCTATTTCGATATTTCGATACTGTATCTTCAGATCTGGGAGATTGTTATTATAAGCTGATGAGATATTATGCAGCTTGAGAGACTGTAATTCGTATTTTTGTTTCGATAGAAAATGCTACATCTTCCATCACGTATGAATACGTCCTTTGCTTGTTATGACGATGGATTGGAATAAAGCAGAGTTGGGCAGCCATCATTTGAAAGATGTAACCCATAAAAGTCAGTCACTTTTATTGCAATTGAACATCAAAAACAGTTTTACTAAATTTCCATTGTTAAGAATGATCATAACAAAGAATAATGTCTAATGATATTCTGAAATAACCTAAAACTACAAATAAGTGTGGAGAAAAGAGAGTTACCATCTGTGTAAAAGTGGTGATTGTTGCGCACATCTGTTCTTTATTTGCGTTCCAGAGTTAGATGATGATCTTTTTGTAGTGAGTAACGTTCAAAGATTTAGCGGCAACGGAGAAGCACTTTTCTTACAGAAGAAGAATTCATCAGATTAATACTAATCTAATTAAAAGGGGTTAGAAAAGGGCAAACTTTTTAATAGTGTGTTCATAGCAACACCTGTGAAAGGAACCTTTGTGTATTGCTTATACCGCTTGCTATGTAAATATAAATTATTCCTTTGCATCGACTGTTAAATAAGCATAGCATTCTCAAAAATGTATGCATAGCTCTTGAATGCTTTCTGCTTTTTGCTTCAGAAAGGAGAAACGCAAATATGGACAGTTAATTAAGATAACAAAACTTTGCAATGAAATTGCTTTACCTCGATTGCTGTTCAATTACACTGGAACGGAAGGATGTCGAGTCATTGAAGACTTAATAACAGGGCGGCAGAGAAAAAATTGTTGAAACATCTGCAATCGCAAAATGAGCAATAATAGCATCAAATATCACAAAAAAAGTGTTTTCAAAGATTAAAAAAAGCCTTTTTTTTTTAAAATTCAGGTGTGAAATGGAGTTTCAAATGACACAAAAAGATAAGAAAAAGTGCTGCAAATAATCCTCATCACTACTTCTTACAAGGACTCAGCATAATATATAATTTTTAACAGGTATTTTGAATGAAATGAAGACTTCTATTCAATGGGATTGTCAAGGATACGTGAACTGCTATCCATGAAACGAACATGATCATGACGGATATTCTCATCTTTAAGTTACTGAAAAAAATAATGGAGAAATGGCACATTTGATAAAAAGAATATGCATGAGAATAAGAAGATCATTAATAATCTTTAAATTAACTAATGGATATAATTGTGGATAATGTTAGATTTTCCAAGATACCGTTGACAACATTGAAAGGTTCACTTTTTTGTTTTCGGCTGAAATAGAATCAAAGAAAAAAGAAACAGCAATTCTAAACGAATGTAAAGCATTCACTTTGTTCGTATATATCAATGCATACATTTCTTCACAGTTCATTGATAACAACTAATTATGAGATGATATTAATTATGGGATGTTGGTTGAAAATAAATGGATCGCATCGCATTACTGATTTTAAATAGAAGAAATATGGTTCTAGTATACATAGATGTCTGCCCAAGTATAGTTCTAGTATATATAGATGTCTGGCCAAGCATATAAAAATACCAAGGAAAGATATGCATTCTACTAAACTCTAAATTAGGGCTGACCTTAAGATACCTTACTAATGATGCTGGCTCATTTAAAAAAAATTGTGGAATTGTGGCTATGACTCATGAAAAAAGGGACCAATTCATCTGAAAATATTTTCGAATTTTTTCTCCAAAACTGTAAAAGATAAACTTCTAATGCTATGAATTTAAGCAATAATTTATACTAAATCCATGCATTATGAATATTCAATAGCTAAAAAATAGGCACGGCAGGAATCGCTAATTTATGATTAATAATGCAAATTAAGATTGAATAACGGTTCTTTTGTAATCGGAAGTGTTATAAAAACGATGACCGTAAAAAAGTCGTAAACGGTGCAACTGAACCTTTCTATGAACGTCGCAAATAATCACTTTCTGATTTTCATAAACATATCCCAATCCTTGTACACATAATCTTTCGTTTTGCAGTTTTTTAATGGACATGAATTATTGAGCGAAAAAATATAGGGAAAATATTAGTATCATTTTGAACAATTTCTATAATGTTCTTGAAGGTATGAAATTATGTCTCTTTAATTCAGGCAAATACACAGCAAGGTTGCAGCTTGAACATTGAAAAATTACTCGATGATGATGTAACCGCAATGCAATGTTGATGAGAAATATGAGAAAGAAACGATAAACTCATTGGATTATAAATTTTACTGCAGATGTGATTTGATTATTGTTGATAAAATTTCAGATCAATTCTCTCTACTTGAAACACTTTGTATCGCGAATTTCAATATCGCGAAATTCCAAATAAATAAAATTAATTTGTCATTCATATTTTAAATGTTAACAATGTTGTGAATCATTTAATTAATTTTATATTATTCAGACTCATTTTTCACGTTTTTCTATTATGTGATCTAATTAAATTCGCATCCTTTCTTTTTATGTAAAAAGTAACAAATTCTTATGTTAATCCTCTCATCTGGTTTTTGTTACAGTGCTTATATTGTAATTAAATTTTTATAATTTAAT
This sequence comes from Dirofilaria repens, assembly GCA_008729115.1. Taxonomy (NCBI): domain Eukaryota; kingdom Metazoa; phylum Nematoda; class Chromadorea; order Rhabditida; family Onchocercidae; genus Dirofilaria; species Dirofilaria repens. Next base: position 242,193 of record SNRZ01000105.1, read on the forward strand.
GTAACATTCACAATTCTTGACACTTATATAAATCTTATAGTAAATAAACAAGAGGTTTGTTTTTTTTTGACATTTGTTGGCTTTTTATGCATTTGATTTTTTTTTTTTTGATTGATGTTTTTCGGTTGTTTCATTTTTAAACCATACAAAATGGCTCTCTTTGGATAATTGGTGCTGCTGAATTTGGCAATGATTTTGTTGAGTTTGATAATGCTGAATTTCTTGATTACGTTGTGTACTTTGGTGATAATTTAAAGTTCATTGTTGATGCTCTTTCCATGTTTGATGCAGGATGGGCTTCTTCAGATCGCGATAGACTTTTGTATCCACTGAAAACATTGCAGTTGTCGTGAGGCACTATCGATGGACGTCCTTTTTCTCAGAACTTCGAAATCGAACAGTCGAATATATTTCCTGAAAAAAGACGTCGCAGCAGTTCCGAAGTATTATGGACTTTGAATAAGTTCTAGATTGCGGACAGGTTAGAATACTGATAATTTTGAATAGAAAACATATCCTACTCTTACCTCCAAACATCATAAATATTCAAAGCCTTTTGTAATTACCTTGCAGAAAATTCTCATCAAGAGTAAGCTTCCTGAATAATTTAAATAATAAATTAATTTAGAAGGAGCGAAGATTCATAAATGAATGTATGGATGAATTATGTATTCGGGAAGAGAAAAATATGTCTCAATGCATAAATGCATAGGAACATTTTTTTTTTATGAAATCTTTTTAAACAATAAAATGCGTAATAAGTGATGTATAATATGCAAAATAAATACATATAGAAAAATTGCAGATGCATTCAGGGAAAAAATAAAATAAGTTAGACACACCATCATTTTTATATGCATATAGCGCCAAAGGCAACAACAATAATGAAAATTTAAAATTTTAATACAAAAATCTTAAAGTATATTCATGAAAAAATAAAGCTTACCAAGTCAGTTTTGGAACAGCCAATAAAACTACAGGCTTTTCAATTTTCATTTGCAATACTCAATGATTCCAAAAACAAAAAAATATACATTTTTTCCAAATCAATACATAAGTTGATGAACAAGATTCAAAAATGTTTACAAAAAGTACGCAATATTGCGCCAAAAAATAACGAAAACAGCTGGAAAAAAACGAAAGAGAATGACATCAAAAATTAAAACTTATGTGAAATGTCAACGTGAAATAAAGTGAAAAGCGTTTTTAAATTAGCACTGAAACTAAAGTGTAACAGGAATTAAACCGGTATACCTTAACAATACCTAAATTACAAATAAATATTTTGCTCATTCTGAATAAAAATTTGGAATTTTACATGTCAGGGATCATACTTCACAGATCACAGGATAAAATAAGCATTGTTGTCAACAATATAATAGTCCAGTTAGTGACTGTTAATCTCGAGTTCCCAAATAACTGCAGAATAACGTCAAATCATAAAATTTGCAGCATTTTCTACTGGACTGTTGGAAGCATAAGATGAGTTAGATAAAAGCACTGAACGTTGTGTTAAGAAATTTTCATCATTTACTTGCCTTTTTGGAGTGCTTCTGAAGGTCTCTGTAGGACCAGGTGACTCTAAAGGTATCAGAATTTTATAAATCACCAAAAGCAACAATGACAAACAATGCCGAAAAGGAAAACAAACATAAATATTATCAGTTTATATTTTGGAGAAAAAATTTTAGTGATAATGAGCAATAAAGTGAAAAATTGTATAAAAACATTTCCCAAGAGTGATTTATTTTATAAATAAAAAACATTGTCTTAAATGAATTATGTGATATTCTCCTGATTAACAGATAAGAATTTCTAAGGTTTTCAATTTACTGAAACCAAGCTAATTTACTAAATCAAACATTATAAAAACAACTAAAGGAAAACAATGAGACATAAAGGAAAAAAAAATTTGATAAGAAAACTGAGCCGTAACATCTTAATTTCTAAATTTCAGTTTTGTCTTTTTTTTTTTATTTTTGTTGGTTAAATAATACTCACTTTGTGTCAGTAACATCGAATTTTTTTCACTTTTCGCAGTATTCAAAAATGTTTCCATAGTATTTCGATCATTTTTTTTTTCATCTGTCTTACTTTGGAGTAATTTGAAATTAGAATCACTGTCAAACTGATTAAGATCAAGATCGTTAAGCCGCTTATCTGAAAACCCCAAAATTTGAAAACTTTCAAACTTGAATTCATAATACAGTAATTTAAAAAAAAACAATCGTCAAACCGAATCCAAAAATGTCCTCTAAACAAGAACATTACAATTGAACTAAAAATTAAAATCGAAACTAATTAAGTTTATCAATAAAAAATTTTATTAGTTATAGAAAAAACTAAAGTAGAAAATTATCAAATTTTCCTATAGTGATGTAATTAATAAGAACACTGATACCTAGACATAAAACATTAGATTGAAAAATGAGAATGCATTCCTTCAACTCTTCTTTTAATCAGCAAAAAATTAAATTCAGTTTGCAAAGTATTAATCCGCAAAAAGAGCAAGAATTTTGTGAAAAAAAATAGATAAGCATCCTGAATTCATCTCATTAGCTTTTCGATCGCTGCATGACAGATAAACATGGAAAAATGTAAGCCAACATAACTATATTTTATACAATTTTTTTTTTTTGGAGCACTAAACCTTTTTTTTTCATATCTATCTGGAAATAAAACAATAAATAGAGCAAAAAGACTTGAAAATTAGAAAATGCATCTATTAAAATAAGTTCAAAAAATGCCTGCAGGTGGTGACCATATCGTAGCACTAGCTGGGAAAGAGCTGGAGCGTCGTATCGGTGGCTCGATACCAAAATACGATTTCCATAACGAAAATATTAATTCATTACCAAACATAACACCAGAATTGAGTGTTATCATCCGAACCACGAACATGCCATCATTTTTTAAATACATATTTATGAATCGCTCAACATCGTCATCATTTTCTATAAATCACTGAATCGATAAGAATCAGTGCCATGATGAAATTATTTCTAGGAAATAATCTAATTCCATTTTAATATGCGAAATTGTTAACTTTTAAATATATTCATTCGATTCATGTCCTTTAAAAGTGATTTTATCATGTACGTAAGAAAACTACTTTACTTCATTATTGGTTTAAAGTGTTCAATTTGATTTTGATTATAGCAAAAAACACAATTTTTTGGAAATTTTCTACTTAAATCATAAAGGTTTTATTTCATAAGTATATTCAAATACTAAATAAAAAAATTTTTTAAAGAAAATTCTGAAATCTAACCAATATTACATCTTACTTATTTCATAGCAGCATTGTATTTTTTTTTTATAATAGTAAATACTAATTGAACTGGCAATAATATTAAAAACACTCATCTAGTAAACTATTAGGTAACAGAAAGTGTACAAAAACATGGATTTCCAGTTCTGCACACTCACCCTGAGCATCGAAAGGCAATTCACCCATTTCCAAATGACGAATAATAAAATTTCGATTAGGATAGGGTACCAAACACAAAGCAATCCAGAAAATTAGACTACCAGTTGTAAAAATTATTAAAGCCAAATACCTGCAATGAATTCCAACAGTTTTGCAGAATAACGGAGTTGATAATATTCCAATATAAAGATATTAATCATTAGATTTATCACGGTAAATATACAAGCAATATTCTAAACAGCCAACATGAAATCACCCTTGTATTGAAGTGGATGGATCAATGCATATTAATCGGATTTATGTATAAAAAATTATTGTAATTTAATAACGTACCAAAACCATAAAAATATAAAGATTTTTTCATTGAAAATATTAATAACAAGGACACATTGTATGGTATGCTCTTGAATATTCCCCATCACACGTACCTCAAAATAATTATTTGAAGATAATAATCAGTTTAAAGCACATGCATGCTTTCTGCTACAGATGAGATAATAAATATAAATTTCAAAAGTGCTTACATCAAAATCACACAATGATATTCGTGGAAACATCCCCGACTGCTCCCATGTTGTACCGTTTAAAAGATCAAGAGCTGCTCCGAAACCATACCAATTGTAGCGGTCCGTTTCAAGAAACCTAAAAAATTGATATTAAAAAAGATCACATAAAAGAAATTTGAATTTACTATCAAGATTAGTTAAAACATGCAAAAAAAAATCAAAAATTATTCGAAATATTCATATTCAAAATTTTGTTCGAGATATCAATGAAACGGAGAAGAACATACTAATTCCATTTTGACTGAAAAAAAAAAATAAAAGGCCGATCAATTTCAATTTGATATTCAGCAAAAACAGTTTTCAACAATTGTTACGCTTATAAAGAAAAAACCATGAAAGAAGCTAAAATTTAATTTGAAAATAACTGGTGAATTATATTACTACAGACGATCACCATAAATTTGTATTTGAAAAATGTTTAACCAACCTGTTCATAATTAGTAATTGAATACAAGCGTTAAGTAAATAAAGAAGTTTAGTAAGCACATATGTATAAGTGACAAATGAAGCTGTGTAAGGTATATTGAATAGTCTTAAATAACGGTGAGGATGAATTTGTTTCTTTCGCAATCTTCGATGAAATCTTAATGCTCCCTAAATATATGGAAACATAAAGATCACAGCTAAGGAAGGATCTATTTATGTTATTATCTATTACAAAATAATCAATTTCAACAAAGGCATTAATAAAAAAGTCTCCTTGAACTTTGAAGGACACACTGAAGCACTAACATGTAAGTGTAGAGTAAGTGATTTAATATTGGCTTTCTTTATTTCTGGTTTAATATTGTTCGGATCCGAGGATAATTTCACAATTTCATGTAATTTAATACCTTAAATAAACATATTACGCAGTAGTATTTCTTCAGAGCAAATTCTTACTTCAAAACTCAAACATAAAAAAATCTTCAAGACAAGTCCTTTACATACATTTTATACAAAAAATTTCACTCGTTTATTGTTATGAGTTGGTGGACATACATGCATACTTTGGTAATTGCATTCTTCTTTAATTCAAGAGGCCCCAACATCATTAAAAAATGACTGTTAATAACTTCATATATAAACTTTCCAAAAATAATAAGGCAATTCATTTGTCTAGCATGTATTACACGCTTTTACAAACTAAGAATAGCTGACAAAAAAGCAATAATAACAAAAATATACCAGAGTATCCAGCCATATATTTCCATACTAGACTAGGTAGTCGAAAACAGGCTGCTTCAACTAACAAAAAGAACGGTACCCATTGATAATAAGATATACGCCGCTGTTTTTTCTCCGTGTTTGGTATACCGGCAACCACTTCACGTATTGGTATATAATATGTATCTTGAGCCCAGCAATAATTCTCCGCGTACTATAAAGAATGATTATTACATTTTAATTGAAAATCTAATAGAGTATGATAGTGTATGATATGATTTCCTTGGATTTCATAAAAACAAAAAAAAAGAAAAACAGAAAAAAGAATTCTGTAGTCTAAATATTTCCTATGAGAATGAATTTATTTTTTGAAACAAATAATTCACAGGCATTCTTAAAATTCAGTAAAATCACTTAGAATTGCACAGAATCCAAGCAATAATGTTTCCTGTCGGGTGGCACTATTTTATGACAATCAGAAGAGATTAAAAATAAAAATGAGAAAGACGTAATATCACGGTACGGAATAATGTCTATATATAACAAAATGAAATGCAATTTTACTTTTTCATTACATTAGAAAAGTTGTGTGTTTAATATAAAACTAAAGTAATGTAAAACTAAAGTGATAATATAAAACAATTAAAAATGTACATGGAAGAAAATAATAAAAATTTAAGCTTTCTAAACAGTATATCTAGGTTAAACAGCTTATACAGTTAATAGATTAAATCTTTAATCCATCGAAGTAATGCAATCTTATATTAAAAAACAAATCAATATTTGTATACAATAAATAATTATCTAACGAATGTGTTAAAAATGTGTAATAAACATTGTTAAAAAAGGATTATCAAACGCATAATCAAATATGAAGTAATGCGATATTTGTATTTAGATGTGTTAAAAAGTTATAAAATTTGGATAATGTAAAATTAAACAATAATAAACATTAAACAATTAAACAATCTCTCACAATAATAAACAAAGAAAAGTGATTTCGAATTATGAAAGTTTAATATCGTTTTTCTATTCTGAAAATTTGGTAAGTCTGAATCAATGCTCACCTGTTCCCATGATCCACTAAAAATATCAGGTACCAAACATTCTACCGGTTTTCCACTAAATTGCTGGAACAAGAATAAAATAAAACAAGTAAAGAAAAAACTAGATCTCAACATAAGCGGCAAAGTGAAAATCTCAGATGTTTAAGACTTGAAAAGTCTAACATAATATTTAAAAAATATTTTTATAAAACGATCAAAGCCTACTGCGTGTCATGACAGAACACTGTAATTAACATCAGTTAAAAAGGGAATTTAATAATAATAAAAATACCCTTCTCTGTTATATGTAAAAATGTAATGATTAGTGCATAAGGAACAACTCAGCAATAACTAGGATAATATAATGAGTGGCATTTGAGTAGCAAATAACGCTATGTATTTCCACATCCAACAAATAAATTCCATTGCATTTAAATTTCATCTTATTTATGGAGTGGAATTAAATTAAAGTTACCGCCTCAATTTTATAATAAATGTATCAAATAAATAAATTCTATCGCATAAATTGGAATAATAGTACCTTAAAGCTAATAAGGATAGAGAATGCAATGAGAATATTAGTAGTGAAATAGCTATGCAAGCGGTCAACAAAATCCCAATCATCTATATCACCAATATAGCGAACCATAGACAATACAGCTGTTACTACCATTCTTCTCGACTTTATTTCGTTCTTGGACTCAGTGATTAAAAACAACTAGATATTTTATTTACACGACAATATCTTACACGAAACGATACTTTTCGCATATCTAAAATTGATATAATATTGCGATGTAGCTATTTAATATAGCGATGAATTATTTAAGCATTGAGTACAACGAAATAAAAACTAAAAGAATTTTGAAACACAGAAATATCATTATGCCAAGGCATAAAGAGACAATTTCTCATGGAACTGAAATGTCATTTATTTTCAATTCACCAAATTCAAACAATTTCCCCAACAAAATTTAAACGAATTGTGCGAAGCACTGAAAACCTCTACGAATGACATTGACAACCAGGAACAACATATAAATTTCAAGCATACATTTGGCCGACATGAACATGCCTGTTTTTTGCAGCTCTGTTTCTTTCGATCCTTGGATTTCTCATATCAATATTCGAATTTTAACAGAAGTGTATTAAACGTAAGAAGGAAGATTTTAAATTGTTGCCTTTGAAATATGGAAAACTTTTTTGGATTAAACCAGTATCTGCTTTAGTACGAAAACAATTAACTTTCACCGGTCGCTATCTTGAAACAACATTTCTACTATAACCGTAGGAAGTGGCACACCGTAATGGGGACAAATCAGTTGCATTACTGGACCACTGACATATCACTGATATGATAATTGCACAATCTATTAAAACAATTTCATTTTAATTCTCAAAAATAGTCTGAAACAGTAAATATTGTGCATCATTCTAGTATAAATATTTTTCACCTTAAAAGATTTATGAATCATTTAGTGAAAGTATATTTTCGAAAGTGCACGATATTAACTATATATTGTTTGAGGTAGTGCTTATTATAGCTCAGTAATGCAGCTGATATATTCCCATCACGATGAGTCACTTCCTTGCTGTTTTAAGATAGCATGGAAGTAAAATCTAGAAATAATGTAAAATATTAAGCAGCCTTAGTCAACAGGAAGTTTGCAGATGGCAGACACACTTGTACGGTCATTAAAGAAATAACAGTTTAACACAGATGGAGATGATCCATTTCTAACATGATAAAATGAATACTTCACTTTTTATGATACCATCAAAATTAAAAGCGAACTGGTTGTTTCCTTGCTTGTGGGCTAGGAAAGAAGGACGTCAGCTTTTCTGATTTAATAAAAATACAATTGGACAAAGGAATTAAGAATTTGTCCTTAATTCAATCAAATTTACATTAATGAAATTTTGAATTCAGAATCAGTGTTTTAACTGTGCAAGGGGAAGTTCAGTTTCTTTGTCCTTTCTTAATTTAAATTGGACTTCGTCCTATCTCCCTTTTCTACCATTTCCGGTCATTCATTACGCACTGTAGGATTTAGAATATTGTCTTGTGCTGCCATTCTTGAACTTTTTCAACTTTATCTTTTCACGTAATGATGATATTGTAAATTATTCTGCAGTTAATAGGGTTGAAATTATTCTGCAGTTAATAAGACTTTTCCGTAATTTAGCGTTATGTATACTACACTTCAACTGCTGGAAATTCATGATGTGAACCACTTCTCCAGTGGAAATATCTATATTTTTGGACAAGCAAAAAATCACAGTCAATTTTGTTAGTGTTCACAATTGGGTTAATTAATACCATGTTTGACTTTGACTCATCAATATTTATTCACAATAAAATAATCAAGGATAAAAATCACTATCACTGTATCATAGATTATATATTCTTTAAATCAAATCATTAGATAATACTGATGAAAGTCAATTGCCTTAATAATAATTATGATAACTCTGCACTTTATAGAGCTTCTCCTGCTTGCCTTCTAACAAAATTTTGCAGTGTTGATCGTATCATTTCTTCCATAATGTTTATACCCGCTGTTTGCGGTAGATACAAATACATGCAATAAATGCACTACAAAACACAATTATCTGATATATTTTCATTAAAATGTTTGAAACCTATCATATCAAAAAAAAACAATCGATTGATCTCTTTGATAATATAATGAAAATTATCGACTTTCAGCGGTTTCAACAACTTTCTTTTCTAATATTATGAAAATTTTTCATTCTTTCAGTGGATTATTGAACCAAATACCTTGGTAATCCAGTATAATGGAAAAATTTTTATTATCCCTTTGGCATATAAATCAGTGAATGTGAAAGATGCAAATACTGTCCAATACAATAGCAATGAAAATGCCTCATCCATCAGCTTCATTTCCATTGCCGAAAATGGGATCAGTTTTTCTTTTTCAATTATTTTTTCATTCTTATAAGACGAATGCATTTTTGTTGTTTGCGTGAAATTTTGATGGTTTGTTAAATTGACCGCGTTTGTTACGTGGATCACGTGAATGGAAGGAAAATATAGAATCATGGTTTAATTGTAGAAATATATACCTGAATGCTAACAATAGCTGGGTAAGTAAAACAGATGATATTGCATAAGAGACCAGCTTCGCTACTAATAATCATATATAATGCCAAAAAAATTGATAAGCCATAAATGAACTGCATAAAATCAATTGATCAGTATAATAGTGTATACAAGAATATATAGTACTCAACAATTAGATCTATATATTCTATCTTATGATATGCGAAGATGACACTTTCTGAAGTTTTGAATTTCTAAAATTTCTATTAAAACTTTCGAAATGTTGAAATTTCGATTTATTTCGAAATTGTATTGAAACTTTGGTAAATTTTCAGAAGACGTACATATTCCCTTTTAATACCACTTTTTTTCTCAGCATCGTTCACTTGAATTTCAAAATAGGGTGGCAAATTATATAATACTCTGAGCAATTCCGGTTGAATATCATTTGTTGAGCTTATTGCTGGCTTTTTCCTTTTCCGATTTTCCCTGAAAATAGCAACTGCTAGATCTAAAAAGTTTGGCACTGATGTATGGATCAAAAGAGTGAAGAATCGAATAATAATGACAAAACTGATTACATTAAGCAAAAGTCAAAAAACAAATGACATTAAACAAATGACATTAAGCAAATGACAAATGCATTTATAGTCTTCCAAATCTAAATATGCAGATTTTATATAATCTAGTTTAATAGAATTTCTGTTTCGGGATTACAAAAAAAAGATTTAAATTTGAAATGAATTTTTCAAATTCACCAGATAAATAACGACACTACAGAAGTAAAATCATCGAAATCATAAGCAAATAAAATCTATTAACCAGAATTCACAGGAAAGCAGGACACTACTAAATAATATTCACACGACAAAAGCAACAATTCATTCATAAAAGTATGCGTATATAGTATACGTAAGAGAACGAAATGAACATGACAGTACCTGACACTTGATCTTATATTAGACAATATTATCTCAAATGATCTCAATAATCTTAGTAATATATTATTACCGACCATTGAAATACAAGAGAGGAAGTTATTTCTACTATCTTCTCTGCAATACATTTAAGCGCAATTAAACTTCTTTTCCTTTAAAAAAGTGAATAAATTTTTAAATTGTGCTTATCTCTGGAAAAGAATGCCAGATTCATCTTGGAACATAGAAGATCATCCTCGAGACGAGAAAAGGGATGAAACTACCGCTTTTCTAAGGAAGAAATCTCATAGAGTATTAAGTGCACATAGAAGTCGAACTTTAGTTTTCTTTTTAATATTGATAAATGTCATTGATGCAGTATATTGTTTCTGTCTTCTACATTTTTTATATATCAATGAACAGTAGCAATTCTGAAGCTAATTTCTATTCCTTTTCTGAAAGATTAGCCATCACCCAAACTAATCTCTAATTTCCTTCTTGTTGAGAAAATACTATGTAATGGTGAGAAATGCGACAATGAAAGGAAGAAATCGCATAGAGTATTAGGCGAGAGATGTTGTTTGTTGCGCATAGTACTCGCTCTTACAAGGTGTTGTTTCGCGCGGCGGAGGATAAATAATGTAGAAAATATTTCTAACTTCATGTAATGGACTGGCAAATGTTTCAGTAGGGATGGAGGAAGAACAGACTTATCATGTAGCTACTCGTGGCATCGCAAGGCACTACGCTGACACGTCTCTTTCCAGTTTGATGAATGTATCACATGGCTCTTCGTAAGTTACTTCTACTTATAATTGTGTTATATTTCGCCATCTCCAGTTGGATTATGTTTAATATTTTATATTCACCTGGAAGAAATTGTTTTTATTGACTTTTTATGTAATTTCCAAGTTCTCGTAACACTGATGCAATAGTTTGGTTCTGTAAATAGAGCAAATATGTAACGGATAAGAAAGTCATTATATGGAAAAAGCATCCAGCATATTAAAGAATTAACCTATTTCCAGGATGCTGATTATAATTAAAAGTTATGCTTAGCAGATTTATTTATTTTGCGCGTTTCTTCTAGATCATCGGTTTTGTCTTTCTATGCTTAGCAGATTTATTCATAGTACGCGTTTCTTCTAGATCATCGACTTTGTCTTTTCAACTATGAATTAAAGTATCATTAATTATATATGAGATTTCATAGTGCTTATTTATCCTTTAATTCACTTAAACATGTATTTCTTTGCATAAATGCGACAGAGTCCTTTTAATTAAATCTTTAGAACATTAAACCGCGATTGCTTGATGAAGTTTCTTTTACGAATTAATGTTTTAGAGAGGATGAGCATTCCGAATTTCATTTGGAATCATCAACCGACTCGCTGTTTCGAACACCAACATTAAATACGCGTGGTCGAAAGCGTCGATCATATGAGGAAGGTGTCGCTGTACAGGCTGAATCATTAAACGTTGTTGGACTTTCGTTCTTGTTTTGATTTTTGTTGTCAAATTTTTTTGATAGTAGATAACGCTTGAAAAAATTTTCTTAATATATTTAGGGTAGAAGAGGACGTCCTCGAGGTAGTACACGAGCTCGAGGTATTTGTCGTCGTGCAAGTAGCACGTATTCTCAGGAAGATGCCGATGAAAGCAGTTTGCTTAGTATGGTTAGAAGTGGCAAAAATTTGCATGTAATAATTATTTTTATATATAATAATTAACAGCAGAATACCAATGAAAGCGAAGTCTTTTGCCTTATGAATATAAAAATTTTTTTGAATGCCAATATTCGATACGTCTTTGAATTAATAGATATTATGTAATTTTTATGCAGATTAAATTTTGAACTCAAAAATAATAAAAAAGTTCCTTTGCACCACAGGAAGTAAATTTCAGACAGTAATAGATAACTGGATTGAGGAATATGAGAGGCATCCGGATAATGCACTTGTGCAATTACAACAATTCTTTATCTCATGCTGTGGGTGCAAAGGAGTTATTTCATCCGTCATGCTACAAACTATGGAGTATAGGTGATTTCTCATGTTTTCTTTTTATAATTAAATGAACAATAAATAAAAAGTTGTTTCCTAGTCTACATTTTTGTACTTTTTGCATCTTTCAGTAGATATGAAATCATTGTTTATGCTTGATCTATTCTTTTTTTAGATTTCTAAAACTAGCTTTTTAATTGTAGTGAAATAATTCGTCAGATGACCGACCAATTTGATGAAGATACTGGAGATTACCCTTTGATTATGCCAGGACCACTGTGGAAACGATTCAAACAAACGCTTGCTGATTTTATTTTGGTGAAATGAGAAATTTTTCATTTTCAGTATTTCTAATAGGAAAATCATCAAATTGTGTTCATTTTGATATACATTAATATTCACAGATTTGCATTCAGATAGTTTCTTTCAAAAAATATCAATATAAGTTTTACATAACAAACAAATACGTAATTTCTAATATGAAGCATTACTTGCATGTCTGTTAATTGATCTGAATTTGTAGCTTTTGGTAAATAAATGCAAGTCAAGTTATGTGTTCGATCAACGTCTGATGGATGGAGTTATCCAACTGCTCACTGGTCTCGCTGATAGTCAAGTGCGCGCATTTCGACATACATCTACATTCATAGGTTTGCGTTAAAAAACTTCCTTCAAAAAATATTTAGCTTGAACCTCAATTTACTCATTTTCTCATTAAAGTTATTGAAAATTTGTTAATATTATCGGCCCTTCTGTTTTGTTTTATCACAGCTTAAGCTTGAATAGCTATTTTGAGACGATTTTGGTATAACAAGCAGTTTATTATAAATTACCTAAGAGTTTGAAAATATGGAAAATATAATTTCCATATTAATTGGTGTGATATTTTAGCTATGAAATTATCATCGGCGCTTGTAGATGTCGCTTTGGAGTTAGTGGATCTTAAGGCGAAGAATATAAAACAGGTGCACAGTTAAATAATTAATTTTCAAGTTTTTTTCATTTTTACTTTCTTTATTACTCTTATTTTGCAGATTGAAACTGAAAAAGCGAAGTTGAGAGCTGAGGGACCGAATAGCCGTCTTGATGTATTAATCAATAAAAAGGCCGAAGTTAGATTCTTATTAATTTTTAGATTCAGATCTTTTTTAGAAACAGAGAGCTTTTATTCAGTTTCATACTTTTTGAATTTTGAGTACTTTTCTGTAAAAATAATTTTTGTTCTTGAAACCTTGATTTATTTTTTATTTCTTACAACATTTCTCTTGATGGTGACTCACTTTTTTACCGGGATGTTGATGGTTTTTTATTATTTCTAATCTGAAAATCAATTTCTTCTCTTATTTTTGTAGATCGATGATAAAACTGAGGATATCAGGCAGATGCTAACTTATATTTTCAAAAGTGTCTTTGTACATCGCTATCGGTGGGAAAATTTATTTGCTTACTGGGTTTTGTAAAATTTCAACTTATTGTTTTCTTAGTAAAATCACTCTTGAACTTCGGATTTTAAAATATAATTTTCATATTTGTTGAAGTTTTGGAATAAGGTGTTGGTTTTGCATTTATTTCTTTTTTCTAAAAAGATCTTATTTTTTACAAGTCAGCAAATGTTTTAGTGATATTGTACCAGATATCCGAAGTATTTGCATAAATGAACTTGGTCAGTGGATGTCGATCTATCCGGACCATTTTCTCGAAGATTCGTATCTTAAATACATTGGCTGGTCTTTGTATGATAAGGTTAGAATTTTGAAATAAAATGCTGTGAGTATATTTTCTTCTAATTTTCTTATTCAGGTAAACGATGTGCGTTTGAAATGCATTTTGGCACTTCTTCCGTTGTATGGTCAACCACACATGGCGCAAAAATTGGAATTGTTTACAAATAAATTCAAGGATCGTCTAGTTACTATGGTCATGGATAAGGATAGTGATGTTGCAGTACGTGCATGTCAATTACTTACAGAAATCTATCGTATCTATCCATCGGCTTTGACACTAAAGGACTGTGTACCTATTTATGAGATGGTGTACTGCAATCATCGTGGTCTGGCTCAGGCTGCTGGAGAGTTTTTAAATACAAAAGTAAGTTCGAAAAGTTCCTTCTAATGTTTGATCTCCTTTTTTTGATGCATTTCTATAGCTTATATAAATTAAAAATTAAAAACAATAATAAAGAGTGCTTCATGACCATTAGTACTTCGGACTATAAAAATTTAATATAATCCAATTAGTCTTCTTGTCAGTAT